>APFE030975005.1:0-33063 GCA_000404065.3 Pinus taeda | reverse complement strand
CCTTGTGAAAGGATAAAATAAATTCACAAAAAATAAAGAAAAGACAATATGACATACAGAGAAACTTCCAAGAAGATTGGGTCTCAATATTTGCATAAATTAAGAAAGTACCTCAAAAAAACGAGAATCAAAGTTCATGAGAAGTTATATGCAATGGATGTAGTTGGAAAACTATAAAGGAAGTGAAATTTTAAAAACATTAGATACAATAAAGAAGCATGTTGGGAAGGTGTATGAGAACAAAATTATAAATGGTGAGGTGAAATGTATATTAGATGGAAATATTCTAAGGAATGTTTCCATGTCGAATTTGAAGATCAGTATAAGAAATATTCAATAAGTAAGAAAAATCTTGAGGTAAGTGGAGGAACCATAAATTCACTATTTGGAAAGACAATGGAAAGAAAATTGTTATCCAAGATTACACAACTAAGCATTTTATTTCACATCTTATCTAAAGGTCGTCTAATGATAAACTATCCACCTTAAATTAAATACCTATCTTTTCGTATGGTATGATTTTTTCCATTTTCACATTGGTCTATAACAAGTGGTTGGATCCGGGCATATCTAGCTCAAGTAGAAAAGGATGATTTAAAAAAAATGATTTCAAACTCTAGGTTTTTATCAATTCCATTAGACAAGATTGCAACTATTGATAATACTTCGTGGATCTACATGGTTAATGACCATATTAGGGATTCACATCTACTTTGTATTCACAACTTGAGAGAGAATTCTACACTTGAAAATATTTATGAACTTGTTATTAATAGTTTGAAGGAAATTGGTGGCATGGGTAATTTAATGATTCCAAGAAGAATGGTATGTGTTTAGCAAATGGAGAACCAATAATGAAATGACATAGAAATGGACTTTGTGTTGTACTACAACTATCAGCTTCACTGTATATGCCAAGTATTCAATGTATGTCTCATAGGATGAATCTTGTATTTAAAATAGTATGTAAGTTTTCATTGATTTTAAAAGTTGAATATCTTGTATGAGAAGCTTATGAATACTTTTTCATAGTACGAAAAGATTGGTAGAGTTTTCAAAAAAAATTTATTAGATTGGTGTTATTAAATTGGGAAAACAAAACTTTAAAATATGTTGATACAAGATGGACCTCATTGAAATGGACCAACTCAAATTACTATGTAGTGAGTCTAGATTCACTGTAGGAGTGATGTATAAGGTCACTGTAAAAATGGTAGTTAAGGATCAATATCTTCTCTTTAGATTAAACTGACATAAGAGGCTTTATTAAACATTGAATTGGAATTCTTCCTATTGCTAGAGATTGAAAATGCATTTTTCTTCTGAAAATCTCTCAAAAGCCATACAATGTATAGTTGTGGTGTAGAAAAACGCAATGTAAAATTAACATGTCTTTCATGGAAATGATTTTTATATGACGCTTTAGTATTACTTTTATAGTTCCATGATTTAGAATTGAAATACAATAATTAATATCGGAAAGGAATAATTCTTTGTTGAAGTTTAAGGAAGAATGGATATTGGTATCCTTATGGCAGTGCATGGATATATGGTTCTCTTTAATTTATATTAAAACAAGATAGGGAAATTCACCAAGATGCTCCATGTCAAGAGATTATTCATAATTCATCCAGTAAGATGCAACTTGATAGAAATTGCATAATCACTAGCATCAAAGATATGAGAACAATTTCCTGGAGATGAATTACTAGAGGACATGTCTATGTTGTATGCTTAGTATTGTAATAATCAACAATGCCAAAACACTTTAACAGATGACTTCGTGGCTAAATTAAAAACTTTGGTGCACCATTTTTTCTGTATGGTCCAAATACATGGGGAACGTATTCAAGGTATTTTGGATTCATCAAAAAAATTTCAACAAGCTACACATGCTGCTAAATAAATGTGGAAACAATTTCATGTTCTGGGGAATCCTCTAGAATATGGTACAATACCAATATTATGGACTATTTTAGGTGCTACCCACTATTTACAAGAAAATATATAAGAATATTTCAAATTAGTAGATTTCTGTCAACCCGTGATGTTGGGATCAATGGAGGATGAGAGGATGGTTAGTGCACTAATTTTTGAATTTGAACTTCATGAAAAATCTTGATAAACATATGCATATGTTTTTAATATTATATGTCACAAAGTATGACATTAAAAAATTTCCATATGAAAGAGCACTGGCTCTTGGGTGACCAAATTGTGATAGAAGGGGTGAAAACAATATAAAAAGTTGATCTAATGATATTGATATGGAACATGACATTTTGGAGGCTCAAAATTATAGTTCATTTGGAAAATATTGAGTTCAAAATGAAGAAAAATGAGGACCAAATTGAGAACTAGAAAATTGATATACCACAAGATTTCTTCTTGTTGAATATATATGAAGGTCCAAGGGACACTTATTTTCGTATATATGTTCCATTGGTAGTCTAAAAAACATTGATTGGAATAATAAAAATTATGTGATTCCTTTTATTTGATTAAATATTTTGTTCCTCTATTTTTGGTGTCGGTTCTAAAATATTTATCACAACAACGTTACTAATACTATATGCCAATTTGACATTGCATTTGAGGTAAGAACATGTTCCATACTTTGCATTGTTTATTGTAACATTGGAGACACATTTACTTGATGCAAATTATTTTAATATTGATGTCTTGATAGTTAACTGTTACTTTATCCCTTTCTTGTCTCTAACATATGAAGTGAGAATTTGATGAGGTGAGGATCCGTCCTTTTATATAGGTAGTGTCCTCATATTAAAGGATAAATACATGCTTTAACAAGGATTTTACTAATAAAGAATGATCCCATTTTCATTAGATGAAGTTTTTTAATGTGTATCTCTAATATCTTTGTCACCCTTAATGTTTTGTTTGTTTGTTGCATTTGAATCATTTTCCAAGTTTCGAAATTTTTGGGTTTATTTTGGTTAAAAATTATGATCTCCTAAATGTTCACAATTTTCATTTCTTGTTTAATTGGACCTTTTGGTTAAGGCATGATTAATTTCATCTTAGTTTATTGATTCAAGGGTTGCAGTGAATGACAAATATCTTTGTTGAGTAAAAATTCGTCTTCTTTATTTTTTTTTGCCATGTTCATTTGAGAATGATATGGTGTTACAATTTATATATGACTTCAATTACTATCTAGGCATTCAATGTTTCTTTTCCTTTATAATTTTTTTTTATATGTTTGATTATTAAGGAAAGAGATTTTATTTTTATTTTTATTCCCTTTCAACTTTTTATGTGACTAAAGAATATTCATGTTTTAGAATGTAATATGTTTATTTTATATTTTCTTTGAAAATACTTTTTGTTTATTAAGAAAAGAAAATGAGCTTTGCTTTGATAAATAGTTGAGAATGATAGACTGTTTACTCCACTACCATTCTTGATGGGAAAAAACCATTGATGATGACTATTTTGTGACATATTTTTCCAAGTAATGAAAATGGATAGACTATTTCCCACATCTGTTTCATATTTTTTAACTCACCAACTATATATTTTTAGTGAGTTTATGCTATTACATATTTTGCATCATGTATGAAATTAAGTTTCAATGCATATTTATCTTACACTCATTCTTATTTTTCATTTTGTGTGATTTCAAATAATTATTTCCCAATTAAATATTATTAGAGTTTTAAATTGTAGAATAAATTGCAACAACTACTATAGTAATTATGATCCAAAAATTAGGTCAAAGATCTACATATGATGAGGAAGAAACATATTTTAAATTTGTTCTTTTAGTTGACCACAAGGAAGTAGAGAATTATCTACCTTCTAGAAAAGTGATGTATAAGAAAGCAAAATAATTTCATGTAAATATTCATGATTTTGATATAGTTATTCATAAACCTTATTTCATGTGAAGCCTCTAGAATATGAATTACACAGAATATGATTGAGCTATTGAGATGTGTCAAGACCATCTATTCAGCTACATTAAGGGAAATTGGGTATAAATGTCGAAACAGGTCATTGATCACAACATTCCCCATTTTCCTATCATTTTGAGGTTTATTCCTCACAAACATTTCATGAATTCCAAGACAGAAGCATCACCTTCATCTCGAAGACATACACCAATATTATCTGTCTTAAATACGTTGATAAGATTAATATATGTAAATTAATATTATGTGAGATATCTAGCTTATGTTAAATCTGTTACAATCATATCGTAAATAATTATAATATGATAATAGTTATAAAATAATCATTATATAATGTAATCATTAATATATGCTAAGTTTGATTCATCATTTCTTTGTACTTAAATTATATAAATTAATAAATAGTCAAATTATTATATTACCTATATGTATTTTATATTTACAAATTTTATTGTTAAAATAGATGTATTTTTACTTCCATCTTATTTTTGTGCAAATATAAATTCATAAATAATGGTTGGTAGTAACCCTAGTAAGTGTGTTTAATTATATTAATCCTACCTGATTTGGTGGAGAGACTTGCTTACATTATTATAGGATGTAACTCGTGTAAATATATTTATTTACATGAGTATATATTTAATTTTTATATCAATCCTTTGATATAAATAATTTTCATATGGAAATATATAATATTTCAAATGATTGTTTATTGAGTCAACATTTAAATGTTTACAATCCTTTTCAGACACTACAACATCTTTTCCATATTGTTTTGTAGATCACCTCTCGAAGAAATCATTATTTATAATAATTTATTATATAATACTATTCAAAATCAAGTGGGATTATTCTTTGAAATTAATTTTCAAGTTAATGATAATTAATACATGTTAAAAAAATTATTTTAATAACCAATTTTATTATCCATAAACTTTCATGGATATTCCAATCGATAATTCATCACAACACATCTAATAAAATTATGTTTAAAAGATGAAATTATACACAATTATAATTTTTTTTTAGATTTTTAGATATGTAGAATATTGTTAATAGTGGATGCACGAGAATTAAAAATTATGAAAAGAATAGAGAATACTAAAAAAAATGCACACACACATTTCAGGTCTCGGAAACCCTTTCACGAGAAAAACCTAGTTGGAAGGTGAGGCCACTCTGCTCTCTTTATCTAAATAGAAAATGCTTGTGAATACAAAGAAGTATGGTATGTGGCCTTTGGGCTACTGCAATGTAGAAATCCTATTTTTGTGCTATATTTCTTTTCCCTATCTTTCTCTGTTGTGTAACAAATTCACTCAAGAATAGAAGCCATTTTCATTGTGGTGGCATGTCTATAACACAACCTGATAGCCTACTAGTGGTTAGGTTTGACAACCTAAACTCTTAGCGAGAGATATAATATATAATCTTCTAGATTCTCCTTCATCATAATCGTGTGGTAAATCCATTTCTCATGAATAATTGGGCTAACATGATATCCTCTCCAACTTCTCATTGGCATAACAATCACATACAAACTCTAATTGATGCAATTATTGTGTTGTTGGAAAGTTCTCTATGTGTAAAACTAAAGAGGAAAATTTTTACCACCAAAAAACATGTATTCATGACTCAAAACACTACTAGAAGGTTTTAGATCATGTTTTACCAATCTAGATCTCGTCATTAAAAATTGTCTTATGAATTTTGTCATTTTTCCACTCCGAAATGGACGAGAAATAATATAATGATCCAATATGTATCATTTTAATTAAAAATAATGACAAATGAGGAAAATAAAAAGAATTTAGAATGTTGACATGATTAAGATATTGACAATGAATGCTAATTTTTAGTAAAATAAAACTTTATTTATAATACTTTAAGAAAGATAAGGGCTTACATGAATTTTTTTATAATTTTATTTCTATTTTTAAAAACTATTAAGGGAAACCGTCCAACATTACCACAGATTTGACGAGATAAGAAATTAGGATAGTTGGTATTTTGACAAATATTTTGAAATATGCAACACAATGTGAGAAAAAAATAACTTCATCTTCACCAATTTTAGTAAAAATGACTATAGATTCTTTTACCTCATATTATTTTGGGAGTATCCCAACACTTAGTTTCATCACAGATCACATAATAATTTGTTTTTTTTTTAACAATGTTTATTTTCATCTTGTCAAAACAACTATATACTTTTGACCATATAAATTAGGGTTAATCACCACCTCTAATATATTTATTGACTTTATCTTCTAACTCTTTATTTCATCACAATTTATATTTAATTTAAATTTAATAATATCTACAATATTAGTAATATTATATTTATAATGAACTCTTGGTTTAATTCCTTATATTTTAAACTAAAAAATATGCATCTTTAATGGTCTCCTTGGTAAGTTATTGAATAATTTTAGCTCAATTTTGAAACAATTTTGATGAAATCTTCTCTTTCATATTATTTATATTTTTCTTATAATTAAATACCAAATCATGGCTATTCTCTTAACATGAAAAATACCCCGTTTTATGAAAATACATCTCTTTTAATTTTAAAAATATAATTTTCTAAAATTTTCTAATTTATATTTAGTTTCAAATTTATAATAAAATTTGGACTCTCTATTTTTCCTTTATCTCAAACAACAATGTCAAACAACAATGTTAACGTCTAGCTTCATCATTTCAAATTTGTTATTAAAAGTAGGACAATCCTTCTCACATCTTAATTGCTATGAAAAAAAGATAAAATATTTTGATTCAATTATATTAAATTTTATTTTATGAATGTTGACCATCATAATTAAAAATTCTTAACATGTCATTTAGATGTTTCTATTAACTTTTATAACTAACTTTTTTCATATATTTATTAATTTCAATCAACATGGAAGATAAACGGAGAAAATATAAATATTTATAAACTTGATTCGTGTATATTTGAATTATCGATATAATGTGTTTTTCCCAAATGTTGATTTCCCATTCTTTTAAAAAAACTTACAAGCTAGTAATGATAACAAAGTCCATTGTTTCCTTATTATTTTCTAAAATAAACTATTTTTTTTAAATAAAATAAAATATATTACATTGTAAATTGATAGATTATGAAATTTGGATGTTGTGGGAGAGAACTCGACACAAGACTCAACTGAATTCTTTGTGATGGTTATAGTATTGTCTATTTTACAATACCACTATGACAAAAGAGGGTTTTGAGTACATAGGTGGAAACTAAAAGGTGCCCTCTTTATAACATTCTCAAAAGTGAGAGTATAGAAGCTGAGAAAAGAGAAGAAATCTTTATCGTGACCGACCAAGCAGATGTTGTTTTCCTTTGTGACAGAGGGCCTTTCGGGAAGGAAGA
Organism: Pinus taeda; assembly: GCA_000404065.3. Classification (NCBI taxonomy): domain Eukaryota; kingdom Viridiplantae; phylum Streptophyta; class Pinopsida; order Pinales; family Pinaceae; genus Pinus; species Pinus taeda. The sequence continues at coordinate 25,743 of APFE030975005.1, read as the reverse complement.
AGAACATAAACAAAGGAAGAAAAACAAGGAACGAAGTTGACGACATCACTTTTGGTTGGTGGTGACCAAATCCTCATCCAGATGAATAGGAGTCTCCTAACAGCTTCCTTCCTTCCACGCAATGGTTATTTTTCGACTCGTGGAGGCCCCACCATCCTATTTTTTGATGTCAGAGGATCCTTCAATAATTGAATGGACCTTCATTTTCGACTTCTTCTTGATAACAGTGTAATGCGAAGCGTCCCAGTGATGAATCTGAAGTGGTGGATGGCTTCTACATACATGACGAAACTCTTAGTAAGCCATATAATATTTGTTCCTAGAGCCTTGGTGTGGTCCTCTTGTTTCTGCATTGCTAGCCCCATGATGGTTTTCATTTGCTACCATGTTTGATAGTACACACATAGAGGTTTTCATGCGCCTTGGTGAAAGCAAGGTCCAGAACCTAGGCAAAGGCAGAGTCGACCTCCTCACTAGAGACCTCTCTACGAAGAACATTTGCTTGGGCTCTAAATATGAAATTCATTCCTAATTTTTTGGATTAACCGTTTCCGCGTAGCACAGAGCTGCGTGCCTAGCATATATCTCTGCCCGAGGAGGGGAGAGGTCGAGGGACTATCAACGAGAGACTGCGCAAACCTGCCCGATTTGAACTATGGGTGGAGCAATTCTTTGAATCCATGAGAGAAGCAAAAGGGCTAGAGAGCGAAGGGAACTAGAAAATGAAAAATCAACAAAGAAAAATAAACATACAAGTTATTAAACATAACAATGTCTATTTCTTTTAGCGAGAATCGATATAATATTTAAAAATTAATTAATAAAAAAAAAAATCTTTTTGAGAAGTTAAACTACTTACAAGCTTTTGAATATAAAGTTTTGTGATTTATTATAGTATATCAAATATTTTTTGATAAATCACACGAAAGTTTCTAGTCTTTTTCTAATAAATCACAAAATTTTAGAGTCCAACTCATTTCGAACCAATAATTTATCATCAAAATAAGAATGAATAATCAAATTTAAAAGTAAAATAATTAACATAAAAATACAATAATTAAATAAACTAAAACCAAAATATTCAAATAAGACATTAAAAAATGAATAAATATTTAATAAAACTAAAGTTAAAAAGACAATACAATAAAAACAATACAATAAAAACAATACAATAAAAATAGAAACAAATACACGAGAACTTTAATTAATGACTTTAACCATACAAGTTTTCGAGATAATACTAGTATAAAAATATTTATATACATTACAAAGAAAAAAATTAAGCGAAAAATAAACATTTTTTTAAAAAAAAATGTGTTTAATATAATTAATATTTTTATTCGACTAAATTGTTCAATACGAATGCGATAGATGTATATATAAATATAAATAATTAACTATTTTAACATCATTTATTATTTAATTTATTTTATTTTAATTAACTAAAAAATATAATTTATAATTTATGGGGTTTGGATAGGTAATGATTGGGTACTTTGTTAAGACATTTTTGATATAAAGTCAGTTCAGTTTTCCACCTTGACCTGCCTAATTATTAGACATGATGAAGATGTAGAAAAATGTATATTATTAATCAATACATTTAAATAAATTATTTAAAATGATCTCTTCATTTAAATAGTGCAAAATATTATTATTTAATTTACTATATTTCAGCAAGAGAATGAAATGACACTAACTAAAGGAAAAGATGAAAATAATTAAAAGGGAAAGCCTATAAAAATAATTTTAAATACATGATGTAGAAAAATGTATTATAATTATAAATTTAAAAAGATTTTTTAAAATTTCTCTACATTAAATAGATCAAATTATTATTATTTAATTTACTATATTTCACTAAGAGAATGAAATGACACTAACTAAAGGAAAATATGAAAATATTTAAAAAGGAAAACCTATAAAAATAATTTTAAATACATAAGATCAATTACCAAAGGGACTAATCAATAAAAAGAGAAGGGTGGGAAAGCAAGAAAATGGATAGGAAATCTAACTAAAGAGAGTTAACCCACAAAGAAAGAGAGAGAAAAAATAAGGGACACTCCTAGGAATAAGGGATGCGATCCAACAATGGCTTATCTTTCATCTGTCATCTCTATTTAGCGTCATAGACCATTTTTCAATTTGCATTGCGTGCTTAAACTTACCATGATGGAAATCATCTATTTTGGCAATGACCTAGGTATCCTCTATACAAATGTGGTATTATGTCTTCTTAGTATGCTCAGTGAAAGCTAGGGAGCGAGTCCTAGAATGTTTTATGTAAGATATGTGCTTCTAAATCTTTTGATTGATGGAATGCCCAACTTCTGCAATATACGGGGTCTCACAAGAACATGGCATCATATAAAGACCTTTGATGTTTTCAAGTTTCATTGGGTATTTAACAGGTCTTAGAGAGCTAAGAATAATGTTCAAGTGTCTAAAAGTTGAAGAAAGATTATACTTCCTAAGAAATTGTTAAAGATAACAATGTATGTTTATTTTGGTGCATTTATAAAATAAAAATAAATTTGAATAATATAAATAAAATGATAATATCTTTTCAATCATTTAAAATTTTATAAACATTAATCTTATAACCAGCACTTAAGTATTAATTGCATACTATTCTAACCTATTAATAAAAAATATATATAAAGATTAATTATAATTTTATTTGAATTATTATTATTTTAATTGTATTAAAAATTAATATACAAGTTATTAGATTAATTAATTAAAAAAATTCATATTAGATGAAATGAATTGTTGTTTTTAGAGGTATGTGCATTGATAAGTCATGGTATTGGCCTATCATATTCTAAAAAACTTATTTATAGGTTATGAAAGTGAATTTTTGTCTATTAGGATTTATTTTTTCTGTATCATGAAAATTGTTTCTAAAGTGTAAATAAGTTTTTTAAAAATAATGGACCAACACCATGACTTGTCAATGCACATCCTAGAAAAACCATAATTCATTTCATCTTCCACACATTTTTTAATTAATTAATTTAATTAAAAAAGAAAAAAATAAACCACTACTTAAAAATATCATACAATTATATATAATACATATTCTCTAAAATAATATTCTACCCTATTCCCTACAAATAAAATCTTTACACTCTATCTCTAATAATAAAACTCAAATTTTAAAAACTCAAATCCAAAATAGATAAACATATCAACATAATAAAACTCAAATTTTAAAAACTCAAATCCAAAATAGATAAACATATCAACATAATTAATAAAGAGATATACAATAATAAAACGTAATAATATAATTAAAAAAAAATAAAAATACATAAAATAATACTCAGAGGCAACAATCGTTTTAGGTACCAGAACTAAAATCCTCCTACCATAATGTAATCATGATAATTTATTTTAGTTTTTGTTATAAGACATGAATGTTTAAACTAATGCACACCATAATTAAAAGAAAAGCATTTTTCGCACGTCGTGATATTAGGCGCATAATAATTTATTCTTATCCGTGTGAAAGACACTAAATTATACAATAATGTATACGGTGGTCTCGTTAAGTTGACTAGTTTTATGAGTAAACTATGGGTTTTCTTATCCTCTCGGCAATTGTTTACCACAAATATCGTTTGGTTGGCTAGCTTATGAGGCCACAATTAAAAGCCTTGTCACATTCTTTTTTTTTGTTTTTTCCAATATCACATTTTATTTATTGTTTTTCTTTTTGTAAGCAATTATTATTTGGATAGTTTGAGCGCACAAAATATTTTATTTTAGAAGTTGTGTTAATGAGAAATAAATGGTATGATGACATGTTTGCCCGAGGGGTGGGATAATTATAAACAAAATGAAACCCATTCTACGATATTCATCACACATTTCTTTATATTAAAAATGAGCATCATGAAAGCGAGTAGTAGGTGCGATAATTATAAATAAAGTGAAAACCATTTTAGGATATTCATCACACATTTCTTTATATTAACTAGCAATTGTCCCAAAAGGTACAAAGAGAGGCCGATAGGATTATCAAATTGGAATTGTTAAATTTTTCTAGAAGAGTTAATCAGTTTGTGGAAAACCTTGTTTACTTCTGAAATTTCAATGCATGGATGCATTGCATTCAAAAAATATATCAAAAAAAGAAAAGACAAAAACATAGAACATTTAACAACTCCTACTTTCAAATGCTCATGTTGCTTTGATGAAGAACTTTACTCACCTGCACATGCATATTTCTCATGATATCATTTGCAGTAGTGCTTTTGCTTCAAATCTCTTTAACCTCCACATGCTTGTTTCTCATGATATCGTTTGCACTAGTGCTTCTACTTCAAATATATCTTTAACAAGATAAACTGTTATTTCTGCTTCAAATCTCTTTAACCTCCACATGCTTGTTTCTCATGATATCGTTTGCACTAGTGCTTCTGCGTCAAATATATCTTTAACAAGATAAACTGTTATTTCCCTAGTTCAAGCATTTCACATTAGAAAATGTTTGTCCATTATTAATATTCACATTAGAAGATGTTTGTTTATGATTATTAATACAAAACATGCAGGTCCACACAAAGAACCTAAGACTATTACAGCATTTCACATTAGAAGATGTTTGTCTATGCTTAATAGTACAGATTAGAAGATATTTGTCTATGCTTAATAGTACAGAGCATGCAGATCCATACCAAGAACCTAAGACTATTACATCCTTCATTGAAAAGGGTAGATCTTTTTAAAATCAACAAAATTTGGTAACAATTTCCCCAGGTATTAACAAGATAAACTGTTATTTCCCTAGTTCAAGCATTTCACATTAGAAAATGTTTGTCCATTATTAATATTCACATTAGAAGATGTTTGTTTATGATTATTAATACAAAACATGCAGGTCCACACAAAGAACCTAAGACTATTACAGCATTTCACATTAGAAGATGTTTGTCTATGCTTAATAGTACAGATTAGAAGATATTTGTCTATGCTTAATAGTACAGAGCATGCAGATCCATACCAAGAACCTAAGACTATTACATCCTTCATTGAGAAGGGTAGATCTTTTTAAAATCAACAAAATTTGGTAACAATTTCCGCAGGTAAGGCGTAAATGATCCAGATTTGTAATTAGTTTTTGTCTGTTTAACTTTTTGTTCTTTTAGTCTAATGCTTTGTGCTTCTTTGATAAGCATAGTGTTACTTATACAAAATTAGAAAGTAGATGATGTTCAGGTGCATGACATAAATTAAAAGAGCCTTAGAATTTCGCAAGTTTTCCTTTCTGTCAGAACCTTTACCCTTCACCAAACAAATATTTATGGAAATTGGGGAGGGAGGAGCCTTCTAATGCCTTCAAAAAATTATATTCAGCTGTCTCTTGATGATAGAAAACTGTGGGTATTGCAACAAAGACAACTGATCTGCCACTATTGTTGAGCAGTGACAGCTATAACTAGGGCATAAAGAATTCTGATGTCATCCAGCTCAGCCTTGTTATTGCATTGTGGACACTACACGTTTATAGAAATAGAAAATTACAATCCCCAAGATTTGGTTGCAACAAAAACATAGAAACTTAATCTTTTTGACAAAGTTCAAATATATCTTTAACAAGATAAACTGTTATTTCCCTAGTTCAAGCATTTCACATTAGAAAATGTTTGTCCATTATTAATATTCACATTAGAAGAGAACGAAAAAGTGTAACAGAACCCAACACCTCACCTGTGAACAATTTAAATGATGTAGGAACACCTCTCTTTTGTGAAACCCAAAAAACATCTGACTTTTTTGACATGTACAATCCAGGATCTATAATAATTGGTCTAGCTCGCTGATGCCTGCATAAAACGTTCCAATTGATGACTATTATGGCAAAATGAGTTTATACATAGATGACCAAATATATAAGGTATCATCCATCATTGCCCATTTCAATCATCAACTGCTAAGTTTCAAATTTTAAGCCACTAAACAAAATCTGTACTTACTCTTTCCATCCAATGTTGCTGGTGTGCTCAATGAAATTAAAATCCCTTGGCAAATATGAAAAAGTATGCAGCAGATCTGTGTACAAGAAACGTTGTCAGATCAGTCCCAATGTCAGGCAGGATTTTCACCTTAATATGATTTAGAAAGAAAAGGTAAGAAATTCAAGTAGATCAGTTCCCACAGCCATTCTAATCTAGTTTAGTAAAAAGTTAAAACTACTCCAACCATCTATTTGTAAAATTATTAATTCAATGTGAAAATAAAATATTCGGTTTTGTCCAATTTATCATTTATGTGCAGATCAGATGTGATTTTTATCAAATAAGCTAAATTCTCTCTGATTCTGCAATGGGTTAAATGATCAATTCATCGTTTATAGATCTGTGCAGTGTGCACAAGTAACATGATCAGCTCAATGCCAATGTCAGGCAGATTTTCGACCTGAATATGATTAAAGAAGGAAAAGCAATAGATTCAACAAGTTCAGTTCCCACAGTCAGTCTAATCCAGTTTATTTGGCTTTTTCCAATTTATCTGTAGATCAAATATGATAGCTCACTCTCTAGAAAAGATGGACTTCTGTCCGACTATGCTATAGGTAAATAATCAATTCTAATCCGGTTTACTCGGTTGTCCAATTTATGTGGAAATCAAATCTGATGAACTCTTTTTCCATGGAAAAAATGAACTATGCCTGAATGTGCAATAACTTATAAAATCAATTCAACGTACACAGAAGACCTGTGACCTACCCTCTGTATCTCACTCTATCCATGTTCCATATAGGGAAAACATCACAAGGCTATGTGGACATGTAGGCCATAAAATAATTAGGATCATGGCTTGTTATGCCATCCATCATGGTTTCAATCTAGGGGAGACACGGATGCTATACACTATTTCTATGGAATAAGCTGAAGTCTTCTGATTGTGTAATACGCTACGCAATCAATTTAACAAACATCTACACCTGTATGCTTCCTAGCGTTTCACCCCACCACGTGAAATGAAAAAGTAAAATCAATAGTGCTGCTCGATGTGATAGGAGGTGACGGGATAGAGATAAGATGCTTCTGTTTGGCTAGGATTTTGTAGGGACAGATGGTGTCTCTGTGATCGCCCTTCTTTCCACTTATACAGACCCGAATTGAAGTTTCTAAACCAGACAAGCTTTTGCCATGGCAATCGACCAGTTTTTGCTTGCCTTTCTTCTCTTCTCATTTGGCATCTTACAATTGCGAGGTTGAATAATCTTGCAATTTGTCCACATTTTCCATTCAATTCATCTAATTCCATGGACATTGTCAATTAAAGCCTTTTTCTGATAGCAGGTGCTGGATTAAAGCCTTTTTGATCAGGTGTACTAGTCTATGTTGATGGGTTTATCAAGAATGCCATCCAAAATGTGACAAAGCTTTCCTCAGGTTCATATTAGGTTTTGCTTGGAAAAATATATAGATAAATACCTCAGGCTACCAAAACAGTGCCAGAACAAGAAAAATATAACTAATCCTCAGGTTCATATTAGGTTTTGCTTGGAAAAATATATAGATAAATACCTCAGGCTACCAAAACAGTGCCAGAACAAGAAAAATATAACTAATCACAGAGTCTAGAAATCATTATGTTATTAGACAACGTATCTATTCTATAACATAATTGCTTAAAGTCATAAGAGTCGATCAAATATACGAATAGTTACATAGAAGGTGTTCAGCGTAACATCTAGTATAGTAGCATTAGAAAACCATAACAAATATAACAAATCACATAGATGTGAGTCATTAACAACCAACAATTACAAAAATGTGTATCACTGTAGTGGAATAAAGCAATTCTCATATATGTGATTTTTATCACAGATGGGCACACAATCACAAAGAAACAACCCAATGGAATAGATACAATCGATAGGGGCTGACTGAGAATGTTGAGAATGTTACAATAAGCCAACGGAAATTCCCAAACGAATTCTTAACTGGAGAATATTAACGCTAAGACAATAGCTATCAATTAACATAGTTCGATTGAGTTGCTTGAGAGCATCACTCTCTTGATTAAAGAAAAAGAATTCTGAAGGAGCACAACTCAGTGTTAAGATCCCTGTGCAAACTGATTTCCAAGCCGAGGCATATCTTGAAATCTTAAATTTAAGTGTCTGGTGTTGTACTAGACAGGGTTTACCATGATGTAAGAAGTGGATCAGGTGAGGTAGTGAATGGTGTGATAGTTGAAGACCTCATTCTCATCTTTCTATCAGTCTGTTGTGACAACATACATGAAGTTACAGGTCTGGCCCTCAATAACATTGGTAGAAAACATACAGTAAATGAATCCCCTCTTCTCCCCCCTCTTTGTGTTACATGCTTTAAAGGAGGAAACTAGTTTCATTCCAACCAATACAAGGATCTGCAGTGACAACATTTGTGACTTTGAAATGTTTTTGAAGAGCTCTACATATGCTACAGGAACTGGTAGGGCCAACCTAGAAATTGTCCAGATAAGGATTGATGAATGTCTCTTGCTTATGTTGTTTGGCCGACCTCCAACTAAGAACAGCTCACCTTGGATTTTATAGCTTCCATTTTCTTTTCTGGTGTGTAAATTTATTGGCGGATATTGGAGAGAAATACAAGGATTATCTACACGTTTGTAGAAAAACAACCCAAATTTCCCTTTTTGCGGAGTTAGGAATGTTGCAATGAAGAGGATAGCTATTTAGTGTGTAGATTTAATGGCAAATATAATACAAGGATTGTCTACACGTTTGTCGAAAAACAACCCAAATTTCCCTCTTGGCGGAGATAGGAATGCTGCAATGAAGAAGATACCTGTTTAGAGAAGAATAATAGTTTGGTTGAGCTGAATTTAATGTTCGTAACCATCTCCACCGATGGGCCTGTATGTGAAGGACCTAAATTGGGCAGATTGGGAATGCTAGAAGAAGTCGAAGGAGTTGGGCATGATTTTTGCAGGGGTGAACCACAGAGACCAGGGTTTCCCGGAAACGCTGTTGGGCCCTGATTAGCTAAGGCTCCATTCTGAGGAATAGCTCCAGTGAGCTTGTTGTAAGTAAGATCTATGCTTACCGTTCCAGGCAGATTGCCAAAACTTGCAGGGATTGAGGCTGTAAAGAAGTTGTTGGAGAGCTGGAGAGTGCTTTGAAGATGGGTTAGATTACCAAGATCAGGAGGAATGGATCCATTGAGGAGATTGTATGATAAGTCCAACTGTTGGAGAATGGGGAGACCGTTTCCCATTCCTCGAGGAAGCAGCCCTGAAAAATTGTTATTGTTCAAAACCAGCCTCCTCAATCTAGTGCAATTGTTGATTGCCGGGGGAATGATGCCCACAAATGAATTAAAAGATAAATCAAGGTTCTGAAGGTACCTGAGCTTTCCAATTTCTTCCGGCAATGGACCTGTAAGGGAATTCCCATTAAAAATTAAACTCTGAAGACCTCCTGCATTGAAGAGCTCGCGAGGCAGGCTTCTATTGAGCCTGTTGTGTCTCATATTGACACGGTGAAGGTAAACAAGCGCTCCTAGCACAGATGGGATAATACCCACAAGCTGCCTCTTCGGAATAATAATCCCCACAACACGGAGCTCTTTATCATGCCCAATCTGCGTACAGAGGATCCCATTCCAAGCGCAGAGGGTCTCTTCAGAGGCATTCCAGTTGTCCAGGGAGCCTTGTGGGTCTTCCAATATGGCAGTTTTGAATGCAATGAGAGCAACCCCATCCCTGTTTATGCCGAGAACATTACGAAAACTAAGATGCAAAATAATGACCCAAAGAAGAAACCAATTGATGAATTTGGATGTCATTTTGTAATTTGCACGATTGACAGTTTCAGGAGAAGTAAAAACTCTGAGAAGAACAAACCCACAAGAGCTCTGTTAAAAACAGTTAGAACCTTGGATTCCCAGTGTATCTTTTCTTCATTAAACACTCACAACCTCTTGCCATACAAAACATGGGTATAAACTCCAGCCGGTACCTTAAAAGGAAACAGCAAAACAGGAAAACAGCGAAACAGGCACGGGTATAAACTCCAGCCGGTACCTTAAAAGGAAACAACAAAACAGCAAAACAGGAAAACAGCAAAACAGGCCCGGTGCGTGCAGCAAGTAAGAGGCCGGCGGTGCGTGGAGCAAACCAGAACCGGAAAACTGGACAAACAGCAAAACAGCAAAACAGGAAAACAGGCCCGGTGCGTGCAGCAAGTAAGAGGCCAGCGGTGCGTGGAGCAGACCAGGACCGGAAAACTCGACCAACAGCAAAACAACAAAACAGCAAAACAGCAAAACAGCAAAACAGGCCCGGTGCGTGCATCAAGTAAGAGGCTGGCGGTGCGTGGAGCAGACCAGAACCGGAAAACTGCAAAAACCCGAAACCGGAAAACTCAAAAGCCCGCCGCCAGATGTCAGCACGAGGATGAAGGGGAGCTGACGACACGTGTCAGCGGGAGAACAAAAGGGACGACGAAGGTCCCTTTCAAAGGAAAGGCCTATCGGCCTAAATATGAGCATCATGAAAGCGAATGATGACATGAATAATATGTCATCATGAGATGACATATTATTGCCACTTTGAAATCTGACCTTCGAGTAACCATCATTAGTGGGTGGACCGTTTGGGGCGTATATCAATCGCATTGTGTAAGTCTAACCTCCCCAGTATTTAGCCGTGGTTCCCGAACCCAAACTTATTATATTCAGAATATGATGTTGGATAGCTGCCCATCAATAACGTTTGGGTCAATTTCAGATATGTTTCGTTTTAATAATTGCGAGAGGAGGGCATATTTTAAAGGTACGGCCATCCGGATAGAAGAAGGTATTAACCGGACGAGGAGGAATCGGCACCAAGGCCTCCTTTATACGTGACTACGTCTTTCTTACATATTATTCATTATCTATTCTTTCGCCCATCTATTCTAAAATGTTTGGGATTTTGCAGGTGAAACCAAAGCAGGCGAGATCAGACATATAGTAGCGAGATGTGTCAAATCTGGCAGTGCGGCCTGGCCACGGCCAAAGTTTTGTTATCGGGTTGATTATCGTTCTCGACTAGATTATCCCGACGGACTGAAAACCCAACGGCTCCAATGGATACCAGAAAGAAACAGAGAGGAGGAGAGAGGAGGAATGTGTTAGGTGTTTTTCTTATCTTTCAAATGTTATTAAAGAAGGAATTGTTTTTACTGTGATTTTTTGGACTTTCCTGTCGACTAATTAGGTGAAATCATTTGAAGTGAAATCTTAAGTTCTGTTATTTAAACTATTTTTTTTATTATATATATAGATTCAATACTCTAAAAAACCTCTAAGAGCTCACCTGGGTAGTATTTAAAAAAATAGTCAAAGTTTATAATAATCTAATAGAGATATTTCAAGGAATTTAATTATATATAATAATAATATATAGTAAAAGTTTTTTTTTATATTATTATTTTTAAATGTTTTTTTAAATAAAAAGAAAACATAATTAGAGTTTTATTAAAAGGAATTTATTATAAGGAGTATTTTGACAAGGAGTTTTGTAAAGGTTGTAAAAAGAGAAATTTGGGGTTTTATAGGAGAATTTAAAGAAAAAATGGTTTTCTTAAATTTCTAGTTTTCATTTTTTTTACAGAGAAAGATTATGATGTGTGGTTTATTAAGATGGAGACCAACTTGAAAGCTCATGTCTTTTGTGTGTTAATTTGTATTTTACTTCTTTTACTTTTTCAATAATTTGCATATTTAAAAATAATTTTCAAACAGCCAATAAAGACACTAGACTTTAAACTAATGAATGTTTAACAATCAAATTACCTGTTAATTATATGTTCCATATATCCTAGTTACATTCTAGCTACATATAATTCCAAAGAATGAGTAGCTTATGAGTCAAAGTACTTGTACAAAGATCAATAAAATGGCAAGTAAATAACAATAAATTGATAAATTAAATTATAAAGAAACTAACTATAATCATTTCAAAAATCCTTACAAAATCATTAAGCCAGACTATAAAGGATTCCATTCAAAATTAAGATCTATTGCCCACCTATCAAGTAGGCTAGCTATATGCTTTTGGTAGCTCTACTTTTTAGTAATGTAACTTCAAACATTTTGGTGAAAGATGATAGACTAGGTGTATGTTTTTGGTAGCTCTGATTTCTACTAAGTTCAAACATTCTAATTGTTGCTTTTACGTAAAAATAAATTTTAGATTTCAACAATAATAAAGAATAATTATTAAAATCCCAAAACCCTAATATTATTGAAAATTATGTTAGGCCGAAAATTCACATTTTATTGAAATAATTAAAAAAATAAGATAACCAAAATAAACTTTCAAAACATCAAAGCTGAAAGATAAAAAAATATTACACACAATTGAAACATTCCATAAACAAAAACAAATTACCCTAATATTATTGAAAATTATGTTAAGCCCAAATTCAATTTTATTGAAACAAGGGAGTCACTGCCATGGCGGTAGTCCCTGCCAGGGTCACACTTTGTACATATTATCTTACATTGCACATTCTTTCAAACTTACCGGGCACATGGCCTCCATTTTTACCTGTTAATCTCAAACAATATTGCATCGGCCAAAATGGATTGACATCTTCAAAGTTTGTAGAATTTCCGAAATTAAGGGAGTCAGAATTTTTTTTTTAACATGCGGTGTAAATAACCCTTCCAATAACCAGTTCCACGGAACAAGACGCATATAACTACAAAAATGTCAAGAGAACCGAGGTAGAGTGACCGCTTATCTATTCAGTTATCTATCCTGTACAACAATCTTATCCAAAGTTCCATGAATCTCTCTGAGTTGAGTTGGTGAAAGTTACAAAGTTCCATTAAGATAGTTGAACCATCTTGCCATTTACTCATTGTGTTATATTAATGGTGTTGTGGGAATTCAAATGAGAACCAGAACCTGCTTTCTCAGCAAACAACCCACGCCCTTCAATGCTGCTAGCTGCTCTCAGAGATAGTACTTGCTGAGAGGAGCGATCCGCTGCCGAAAATATGGAGTGCCGGAAATATGGAGGGCGGAACTGTGAAAAGTGGGGAGGAATACGAAGGATCTAATGATCTCAGACAAGAAAATGAAAATGCCCATGCAGTTAGATCATTGCCTCATACCAGTGTTGCTCCGCCTACTCAATCCACCAGTGAAAACCCAGGTATAGAAGCTCATCATATATTTTTCCTTTACATATATTGGCTTCCCTCTTTTTAAGAATTTTTTTTTTGTCATAGAATTTTCTATTAGAAATGCTTTGGTATAATATTGATATTTTTGGAAAATTTGATTAGTAAACATCATACAATGATTTAAACGAATAAAAATATTAACAAGAATTCGTTGAAATAAACTCAGAGTGAACTAATCCATAAGATAATGATTAATAGATTTGTATTAGATATTACTAAATTTGTCCATGACCTTTATTTATACTTTCTATTCTAGAAAACAAATTCCATTAATTCGACGACTCCAAAAGAATTAGCTGTATAGGTTTGTCAGAGTTTTCTCTGGTAAACATTTTTGTTAAACGTTTTAAGTAATGTCAGACATGGAAAAGGCTTGAAACTGTGAATTGAGTTATATAAAAGATCTCTGAGAATTTTTTAACTGTTGCAGACAGTTTTCTAAAAGTCCTTTTCTGCAATATTAATGCACTCATTTGTGCTCAGCTTTTCGGCCAGAGAAACTGTAACATTCTGATCTAATGGAATTTAACTAGATCTAATTTTACTGCCTCCTTGCACATTCTATTAATGTGTGGAAAGTTTGGTCTATACTGCAACCCTTCCATGAAATATCTGGTAATTCTGAAGTCCTTACAAACGCCCGTTTAGAGTAGTTAGTTTAATCTATAATGCGTTTTGCATCTTTTTTCTTATGTAGATAAAGCGAAGCGACTTATTGAGGAGGAAGCTCCCGCTGCAAAATCTTGCAAGTGCATGTATTGTCCAAAGACCTTTTCTCGATACAAGGGCTTGGAGCTCACATAAACTGCCATCCCCAAAGGTAAAACGTTACTCTTATGAATAATATTTTTGCAGTTGAATTTGCGGAAAAATTCAAATGTTTATGGAAAATGTACTTTGTTTGGATCCATGGACTTCAGTAAATTAAGAATGCATAGAATCCAAAAGAATAAATATGTGCATGCATGAGTTTCTCATTCTAATCTAATATAACAAGATGTCTTTTTCATAAAGATTCATCATGTGTCTCTTTCATTCAAGATTCATCTTAATCTGGATGTGTATATTTACAAAATCATGTATATTTCTTTCGCATTGAGTATGCAGAAAGACAGGAGCAATTGGACATTGCACTGAACCTTGTAAAAGAAGTCTGGTTCCAATCTAATTTGTAAGTCATTTTATTTTCAATTTGTTCTTTGTTAAATATTTTACATAAATCTCATAGATTTTTTTTTCATTTAATACAAATGGGTAGACGCAACATCGGTTCTCCATCTGAAATTCAACTACAATTCGCTGGAACTCCAACGCTGGCTAACCCCTCTACCCCTGAGTTTAAGTCAATGGCAGATTTCTCAAATATTCAAGAATAGGATGGACATAATTTTTCGTTTTTGAATTGTTTAGAGCCATTGCCATCTTCCCTTTCCATGACCAGTACAGAGAGTGTTCTATTAATTGCTTTGACTTTTTTCATATGGTACACTTTAACCAAATGTTTCAATAAAATTTCAAATTTAAAATTACTTACTTTTTATTTTCATGAGTTTGGATTGGGCGAAAGGTTTTGAGCTCTTATTGCAGGCGTCGACCTTCAAAGTTATATACATGGTTTCAATTTCTTCAATTTTTCTTCTATTTTATAATCACCACTACCACATATTCTTCTCTGCATGTGCCACCTTTCATTTTTGCCACCTTGCATTTATCGCCACATGTTCGGCTTTGCATATACCGCCTTGCAATAAGGGAGTTGTAGCCTCCAGGAGCTTGCATTTATCACCAGCTAGCCCTCCTAGCCTTGGTACTTGATCTTCATCTATAGATACTATTCTTGTCTGTCATCAGACGGTGAGGTTGTTTCAGGTTTTTTGATGTCTGCACTGCACGTCTATCTCCTCGGCATACACTATACTGGGTTATCGTTGCCCTTCATGGTGAGAATGGTTTTCTGCTCTATCTTATCATTTGACATGGTCATTATGTGCATAGATAATCAATTTATTTCTCTGGTTGATGCCATTACTTATCGATGGGCCTAGTCTCTACAGAATTATGGACTCCTACACCATGCACAGCGATGCAGGAGCATTAATTTAGATATAATTTGCTTTAATCTTTGGTAGAAGATGGGCGTACATACCCAATATATAAATTTGAATATGGGTAATCAGCCAGCCACGGCCACGCGCCGCATCCGATTCTCCTGTCAAAGGGTTGGATCTATGTGGTTAAACACAGTTTCATAAAATGGCTCCGACTGGATGGCCTGTTATGGGCAGCCTTCCACTTCGATGGTAGGTCACCCAGATTGACTGTTGTGTCAAAATGCAACTCGAATTGGCCCTAATTCTTGCTATTAGGTTGGGGAATTTTTGGTACTTACCAAGCTCATTCATGCTTGCAAGTAAGAACACAGTAAGCTCCTTAATTCCCACATATACCCATCTCTATATACCATACATGTTGCATCACGGAAATCACAGACATAAAGTACCAAGCTCATTCATGCTTGCAAGAAAGAACACAGTATACCCATCTCTATATACCATGCATGTTGCGTCATGGAAATCACAGACAAGTCACTACCTGTCTTCCGGATGTGAGCAATTTTCGTGAGCGACATAAGCGAGGTTCGTGAACTTGAGACAATTACAGGAAAGGACTTCCAATACTACTATTCAACTCAACACTAAAACTACATTAGCTTAGGTTTGAACTAACCCTGGAATCGTTCATGCCAACTTTTTAAATTCTTTCTAATATATATATATATATATTGGGAGTAAACCATACATTTGTAGCTTTGCATACCGCCACTGCTTTGTTTCGAACCTTCTCCGTAGATATCTTGATTCTGTCGTCCAAATTCTTCAATGCAACTGCCAAACTGCAATCAGAATCTCGCCCCTCTAATGATAATTCAAAAACAGAATTAAGCACTTCACTTGAAGATGATAATCTGAGATGGATCAACACAACATTCTCATTCTTTAGCTAAAAAGATCAAAATCCTTTCAATCAATAAACCAGAAGACACTGACCGACACTTGCATCTGTGGAATTGGAAATTGAATCCGGCGTAACTGCGAGAGGGAAAATTGAATGGCGTTGAGCATGAAAGAGAATGATTCTATTTGTGTGAAGAGTCCATTGCAGAGCGTTGTAGCTATTCTTGGTGTCATTCATGGCCACCATTATGGTCCTGCTTCCAATCTTCTGCTCATCCATTGACCTCGCTTGGTATCGTCGATTATACCCACAAAACGTTAACGATGGTCATTTGGCAGGTGTAAACTATGGTGGTTTGGATGATGGTAGGTGTAAACAATGGGGCAGCTGTAAATGAGGGAGGTAGTCCATGCAACTTTGGTTAAAAAAAACACTTGCTTAACCACCATTTTAAAAACTTTGCATAAAAAAACTTGTTTAAAACTCATTTACGAAACTTTGGATTAAAAACTTGTCCGCCCGAAAATAGCATAAAGGCAGATACATAAAGTTAGGATATTATTTTCGAAATATCTTAGTTCCTTTCAAACTTTGGATAAGAAAAGCCTTGCAGGTGTACTTTTCCCTCGATACACGTGAAGTTTCCAATAAGAGGTCAAAAAGAAAACTTTGGATAAATTGTCTAGGACGCTAAATTGCCATCAAAAATTTTGGATAAAATTTGGGAAAGCATAAAAAATTTCGGTCAAAAGAACAATTAATTGATTGTCAGCGATCGATCGATCGCTAATACTCCCAGGCAGGGACTAATAATTGAAAAAATAAGATAACCAAAATAAACTCTCCAAAGAAAGACAAAAAAATAGTATATTCAATTGAAACATTCATAAACAAAAACAAATTCAAAGAAAAACAACTTACATAAATTAAAATAATTATAAAAATGACAAATTATTTAGAAAATAGATAAAAACAAAATTCCTCATAATTTTTAGGAAACCAATAATATATTTAACCTCTCATTTACATTTATTGATTCATAAACAAATATAGAATATCACAAACTAATAATACAATTTAATAATTAAAAATGTATAGAATAATTCTTAAAAAAAGGACAAATATTTTTTTGGGGGCCACCATTAAACTCATCCTCCCATTAGGTAAGCATGATGATAATTTATTTTACTTGTTTCCAGGAGACCTGAATGTTTAAACTAATGCACACCATAATTAGCTTAGCTTGGGTAGCTGTATGGCAAGAATTAGAAAAGAAAACATTCATCCACGTAAAAGGTTGTATAATAATCTAATCTGATATTTGTGATAGGTACTAACGTATACAATAATGCATACGGTAGTTTCGTTGGTTTGACTATTTGATGAGATTGCAATTCTATAGTTTTTCTTCTCATATTTTCCATTCTTTACCACAAACATACTGTTTGGTTGTTGGTTGGTATTTTATGAGGACACAATTAAAATTCCGGTCACACTCACTTTATTTATTTATTTATTTTTCAATCTTGTTTTTTTTTTTATTAATCAATTTTTTGCACAGTTTGTTTTTCTTGATTTTTTCTTTGTGTTAATGAGATATAAGTGTGATGACAGGTTTGTCCTAGCGGTGGGATAATTATAAATAAATCGGGAAACACATTTTAAGATAATCATAAGGCATCTATTTACATTAAAATAGAGAATGATGAAAGGCAAATGAGTTCCCCAACTGATCTTCATAGTTATCATCATGAGATGAGATGACATATCATCCCACTTTTGAAATGTGACTTTCGACTAACCATCGTTAGTGGGTGGACCGTTTTAGGCCTATATTGTTCACAAACCTCCCCATTTAGTCAGCGCAGTGTTTCCTTATTGCAAACTTATTATATTACAAATATTGAGTTCCTGGATGTCATGTTTACCTTGTATATGAATATTCAGAGAAATAATCGGCTTTTATTTATGTAATATTCTGAAAATGTTAGTTCGTGACTGTATATATATTTGCGCCAGAAGGTAGAGTCAGGAACTCATTTCCGTCTAGGATAAGGATCCTTAACCGTTACCATATGATACTTCTCTTCATTGAAAGAGTTAGAGATAAAGGCATAACCCACAAAAAGATAAACCTAGTTTGGTGCCCCATTTCCATGTGCGGATTGGAAATTTAGTTTTGTACAAGTGTAGATATTGTTAATTTCCAGTGGCACACAGGTTTTCTATTTTGAAGGCCTTTTAGGGTAAGTTATTTTCCAGGATTTGTAAGGATTACTTATTTAAACAAATTATTTAAACAAATTTTGTTAGTGACAACCAAAGACACAAGACTTTCATTAGGTGCATTTTACGAGTTATTTATATAATTGGTATATAGCCATTATATTTAGCTTACTCTAAAAAAAGAACAAATTAATTTTGAAACTAATGGAAATTTAGGTAGTGCTGAATCCATTTCCATTATAAAAAACACTTCAAACACTCCAGCATTCTAATTTTCTGAAAAGAAATTCCATTTCCACTATCAAAAAACATTTCAAACGCTCCAGCGTTCTAATTTTTTGAAAAAAAAATTACCAGATTCCAACCAAAAAAATGTGGTGGAGGCCAATTTGTGTCCTCAGTAAACAAATCAATTACATTTAGCTAAATGTATTTCCATAAAATTAGAAAGATACGAGTAAGTGTACTTGTACAAACATCAATTATCCCAAAAATAAATGAAATATTATATTTATTAATACCAATAATTTATCAAACCAAGTGATACATCCAATTTGTAAATATAAATTTTATTTCTATAATGAATTTGTACAATTATATATATATATATATTCTAATTACATATTTATATTATAGAATTGGTAAATATCATAGAGTATATGGTTTCAATTAATTTCAATTAAGTTATGATATAATTAATTACAAATATTTCTAAAATTTTTATAAAATCAGTAAATCGTGCGATAAAATATATTACAAATTAAGATTTATTTTTAACTATCAAATAAAATAAAAAAAGACTTGAACATTCCACAAATGAAGAAAAATCCAAATAGCAACGACATACATGAGTAAAAATAATTATAAAGATGCCCTCTCGAATTGAGACTTGCAAAGGACATGTGAAAAAGATTAGTTAAGTCACCTTCATTGCTACGAATATTGCAGCCATATGCCATATAGTCTCATGCTCAGGACCCGTCAATTTTCTTCTAGGGGAATGGGCCTTTTATTTTTTATAAAAAATTAAGGGGGTTTGTTAGACTCATAACAGATAGTTATACAAAGTGCAATATATATTTTTGAAGAAGAATGAAGTGGAATGGAAGAAAAACTATTATTTCTCACGGTGGCACACTACAACAATTATTAGTGGTTGTTTAGTACCCCTAGAGAATGCACTCTTGCTCGAAACGGAATTGGTAACGTATAGTGAAGCTGTAACACAACCAAGATGAAAGTGGAAGATACAGGTTTCTAAGTTTTATAACTCAAAATTGAATAGAAACTCTTAATAATAACGGTTAGATTATATATAAGATGAACAATATTACACATTTATTACATCTCAACCATCTATGCATTTTTATTATTTAAAGATTGTAAATCTTGGAACCACTATTCTCATATAGGTCATCCCTGTGAGAATAATTAGTTATAAATACTTGAAAAAAATATTACAAAATCATTATAACATACAACAAGTTATTACATTCTAGATTAAGATCTATTGCCCAACTATCAGGTACGCTAGCTAGGTGTTTTTGGATAGCCCTAGGTTGCTTTTTATCGTAACTTTAAACTTTTTGGTTGTCGCTTTCATGTAAGAATAAATTTTAGATTTTAATAGTAATAAAGGATACATGTTAAAATCCAAAAACCCTAGTATCGTGTAATAACACTTATTGCCATTATTTTTGCAGGATTTTATGGTTTTATGTTTACTTGTAAATATTTAAGTTAGAGACATAGAATGTGGGACATGCTAAATTTGAATATTGAAATGAAAAATGTAAATATTATGTGCAACAATAAATAAATGTTTTCTTTGGAAATATTATGGGAACCACCACATGATTGGTGATGCTTCTTTTCTATCAAAAAAATATTGAAGTGGTGTAGTCTAGATAGTGGACAAGTAGAAGGTGACATTTGTCACAATTATAACCTCCCATGATCAATTAAATGTGCATCATCTTTATTGTTGGAATCTTGGATGCACATGTAATAGAGTCTCATGGTAGGGACCGCACTATGACCTATGGGCTACTATTGGCTCATCAAGTTCTTATCAAGAGAATGGGCCTTGCTTTTATGGCCTACAATGAAGTTAGGGATTTTCTTAGACCAAAAAAAAGTAAAATGGTTTTCCATGGTGCAGAATAGATTTTCTAAATAGAATGAAGCCTCCCAACTATTATATCTGAGCCTAGGACACTATAATGATTGCTAGTGATTGTTTAACAACAGGTTTGAGGAACTTCAGATCTTTTCTACCCTACAGAATCAGCTCCTATCCAAAAGGGAATTCTTAATGTATGTGAATCTATAGCACAACCAAGATGCACGTCGAACATACATGTTTCTAGGTTTTATTATTGAAAAATAGGTTATCAATTTCTAATAGCATTAGTATTAGTTAGATCAAAATATTTTAAATTTATGAGAAAACGTATTTTGGCGTAAATCACATAATAGTACATTTGTCAAGGCATTTTGAACCAACGAGTGTGGTTCATTATTATATAATAACACAATTACATTAATAATAGTTATTGATAAATGTAGATAAGCTTATATTATTCACATTTATTATCATTCATTTAAAAATATTAACATTAATAATTTTATTATTATTTATAAATTATACTTTATTGTTATTATTATTATGCACTATTAATTAACCAATCAAAACAATATAAATTATATAAATATTAACCTTAATAATAATAATAATAATAATAAATCCTAGACTTTTATGATCTATATTGTAAATGACAATATCTTTCATATTAATCACATTAGTAAGATTTGGTTGGCGTTTCAAACAAGGTAATATGGTTCATCCCTAGGATAATAATGATATTTAGAAGTTATTAATAATTATAAATTATTATTGATCCATGCACATACCCAGATAATAAAATGTCTGCAAAAAATTGGAAGAAACAATCGGGGAGGTGGAGCTAGGGTTTCATCGAAGGTCCGGATGCCCGATAGCAGATCTGCGCGATTGATTTCAGACAAGGAAAGGAGGCGCGCAGGGTAGGGAGGGTCCTGAGCATCAGGGAAAGCTTAGAAGAGCGGACCTCTCTAAATCATTTCTCACTAGAGATCAACAAGTCGATAACCAGAGATTGTGGGTGCTGACTGGAAGTGATGGGGACGGAGCAAGGGAGGGGAGAGATCCCCTCCTTCAAAGCGACATTAACAGGGGAAACAAGGAAGGAAAGGCAGAGTGACAGAGAGCGAACCAATGAAGGAGAAACTTCAGAAGCTGGAGCGCAAAGGCGATGAGGAATTCAA
This sequence comes from Pinus taeda, assembly GCA_000404065.3. Classification (NCBI taxonomy): domain Eukaryota; kingdom Viridiplantae; phylum Streptophyta; class Pinopsida; order Pinales; family Pinaceae; genus Pinus; species Pinus taeda. The sequence continues at coordinate 4,048 of APFE030975005.1, read as the reverse complement.
AGAAAATGCCTACCAAGGACAATGAACAAACCCAGGTTTGTAATCCCGCCTAATAGACTAGAAAATTACAGAAGCCACTTGAGAGATTATGCTTTGATCTGTAAGTTCATAGGATATTGGCCAGCTAAGAAGGATCTTATGAGATGGATCCATCAGAGGTGGAAACCAAAAGGACATGTGGAGGTCAAGTTGGGAGCAAAGGGGTTTTTCACTGTCATATTTTCCAATCTAGAAGATAGGGTATGAATCTTTGAGGAAGGACCCTATTTCATGAACAACGCTGGTCTGTTCATGAGAGAATGGGTAGATTGCTACAACCCAGATAAGGAGAGGATGTTAGCTGGCCTGATATGGATAAGACTCTTTGGCCTACCATCAGAATTCTGGGAGCCAGAGATCCTTAAAGGCATAGGAAATTCAATAGGTTCCTTTGTTAAAGTGGTAGAATCAACAAAGAGAGGAAAATACACCACATATGCTAGAATATGCGCATACATGAACATCACAGAGCCTCTTCTAGATACTATAGAACTGGAATATCATGATGAGATATGGCATCAACCAATTGACTACGAACATATCCCATTTCGCTACAGAAGATGTCATGAATATGGCCATTTATTTCGGGAATGCCCCATTACGCTAGCTGAAAAGGAAAGGGAAGTAGAGAAAGAAAGGAGAAATGCAACAAGGAAAATAGGGGAAGAAGAAGAGGACTTCAGAGAAGTTCAAAGAAGGAGAAGAAGAGGAAGTAAAAAGATGGCGATGGGTAAACAAAAAGAAACCCAGAAAACAGAATCACTAAACAAGTTTAAAGTCCTACAGGAAGAAGGTTTGGAGACAGAGGCAAGCGAGGAAGAAGAAATAGAAGGAATGGAGGTAATAAATGAAAATACAAACAAAGAGACAGATAACACGAATAATGATCAAAGGGTAGAAATCCTAAGAGAAACCCAAGAGGATCAAGGAGACATGGAGATAGACCCACAGAAAACAAAAGGAGAAGAAGAAGAACAAGCAATGGCGAAACTTCTACAGGAATGGAAAAGGCTTGATGAAAGATTCATCCCAGAAGAACAAAAACAGAGATACAAAGAAACATTTCAAAGATATAAGGAAAAAAAGAGACTAAGAGAGGAGAAGTAAAGTCAAAAAACGGAGAAACAGGAAAGGCAAAGCATAGGAGCGGGCAACACTGGCAAGGGAGTTAAAAAAAGAGGGAGAAGAACAATGAGTGAAATGATACAAGAAGTGGGTGAGATGCTTGTCAACTCAGGAAGAGTGGTACCTCTCTTAGAGGTATTCCAATCCCTCCCAAAACTGTTAAGATGATTATTACAAGCTGGAACATAAGAGGCCTCAACAGCAGAGGCAAACAAAGGTATTTGAATGAGAGATTGAAAAAAGAAAAACCCAGTATAATGATAGTACAAGAAACAAAAATAAGTACTGTGAAAATGAGAGAAATTCTGAATAGAAATAGGAATAGATATGAAATGATGGGACATGATGCGATGGGAAGCGCAGGAGGTCTGGTAATTATCTGGAATCCAGAGGAAATACAATTCAGTAATTGGATGAGCTTTCCAAGAATTTTAACAGGAACAACAAGCATAGTAGGAACGACGGAGGAGGTTATTATAACAGGGGTGTATGGACCGCATATTCAGAGCGAAAAGGAAAACTTTTTGCAAAATCTAAAAGCTTTGAGATGCCTAATACCAGGAAAATAGTGGATTGTAGTTGGGGATTTTAATTTGATTAAAGCCTCAGGCGAAAAAAGAGGAGGAACAAGGATAATGGATAAGGTAATGGAGCAGTTTGGAGATCTCATAAGGGAATAGAAATTGATCTATATTCAAACCATCAATGGAAATCATACGTGGAATAATCGAAGAGGAGGAGCTAACCAAATAGCCTCACGCCTTGTTAGATTCTTAATCTCAGAACAAATAATGATGAAGGATGTATTCATAGAAGCCACCATCCTCCCGGTAGTAGGATTAGACCATTGGCCGATTAAATTAGAAATATACTTAAAACAAAGGCCTCCTAACAAACCCTTCAGCTTCGAAGCCTTTTGGCTAAGAAATGAAGGACTGATGGAGAAGCTAGAAGAATGGTGGAGGACGAGTGATCAAAGAGGAAAAAATAAGATGCACACTTTTCGACTCAAACTGAAGGAAATGAAGAATAAGATAAAGAAATGGAATAAAGAAGAATTTGGTAACATTATAGAAGAAAAAAAGAGACTAGAACAGAGAATGGAAGAGCTTCAGCAGATAGACATATTAGAAGGCATATAGGAGGAGAGAACAAAAGAAGAAGGTATGATATTAAACCAGCTAGAAGAAAGAAGGAAACAAGAAGAGATTTTATGGAAACAGAAATCAAGGGTTCAGTAGCTTAGAGAGGGAGAGAGGAATACTAAGCTTTTCCATAAAGCAATGGTACAACATAGACAAAGAAACAGAATATTCTCAATAAAAAACCAAGAAGGTCAAAGAGTTCTACAACACGAAGAAATTGAAAAAGTGTTGGTCAATCACTTCAAAAACATACTAAGGGAACTGCAAGCTAACAGATCAGATGCCATAGCAAAGATAAGCAGGGAAATTCCAAATGTAGTAACAAGAGATCAAAATATGGCACTCATGAGGAAAATTACGATGGAAGAAGTGGAGGATATTGTCAGAAACATGAAAAGGAACAAAGCTCCTGGACCGGATGGGTATACAGTAGAATTCTTCCAAGCTGGGTGGCATTTTCTTGCAGCAGAAGTTCTGGAAGTTGTAGAGGAGGCCAGAATAAATCAAAGAATATGGCCAGGAATAAACTCAACCCTTATGACCCTTATTCCTAAAACTAATCAGGCAGACCAAGCTGAAGGCTTTCGCCCTATAGCCCTTCGTAATGTCATCTACAAGATAGTGGCATTGGTAGTAGCTCAGAGATTAAAATTGATCCTGCCAAGTATTATTTCCCTAGAGCAAACTGGTTTTGTTGAAGGAAGACAGATTTTGGATGGGCTAGTGGTGTCTCAGGAAGTAATCCACATGCTGAAAACGAAAAAAGAAAAAGGTATGTTGATTAAACTAGACCTCTCAAAAGCCTATGATAGGCTAAGTTGGAAGCACCTAGAAATGATCCTTAAAGCCTTTGGATTCTGTGATAGGTGGGTGAATTGGGTCCTGAGCATGATCTCTACTCCGAATTTCTCTATTCTGTTGAATGGAGCGCCAACAAGAACATTCAATGCAACAAGAGGCCTCAGACAAGGGGACCCCTTATCCCCCTTTCTCTTCATAATAGCAGCAGAAGGATTAGGCATATATTTTAAAAAAGAGTTAAGAGAAAGGAAAATACAAGGCCTCAAGTTATGGGGAAATCAAATCATAGTCACCCACCAACAATTCGTGGACGACGTAATGATATATTGTAAAGAAACCTTGAAAGAAGTGAAAAGGATAAAGAAAATTCTAGAGATATTTATGGAAGGCTCAGGGATGGAGGTTAATAATGAGAAATCCATAACTTTTTTCTTTAACACTGTGGAACCTATTAAGAATCACCTAACCAGGGTTGTGGGATATCGGAAAGGGGATCTCCGTACCAAATATTTAGGAACTATGTTGGACTCATCTACCCTCAAAATAGGGAATTGGAAGAATATCCTTGAGAAGATCATGAAAAGGTTGGAAAACTGGACTTTCCGTGCTCTGAACCTGGTAGCAAGGGCAGTGCTGCTCAAAGCCACTATACAGGAAATTCTGATATATCCATTATTCGTGATGGCTGCCCCTAAAGGAATTTGTAATAAACTGGTAGAGATTTATAGAAAATTTCTATGGGGGGGACAGAAGCAACAAAAGAAGTGGGCCCTATGTTCATGGAACAATCTAACCAGACCAAAGGAAAAAGGTGGCTTAGGCCTTCGAGACCCATGGACTTTCAATCAAGTACTCGCTGCCAAATTAATATGGAGATGGCTACAAGGGGGGCCGGATCTATGGAAAGAAATCTGGACTACAAAATATAATATGCCTCT
>APFE030974998.1:0-11511 GCA_000404065.3 Pinus taeda | reverse complement strand
GACTTGCAAACCCTTTATGTGCCTTTTCTTTTCCATTGGCTTTTTCCTTTGATTTCCTATCTAGCACTACCCTTATTTCTTCCAAGGCCCCATATTAAGAAGTTGGGAACCTTAGTTTCTCTGTCTAACTACTGATCTTCCAAGATTAAACAGTTTGGACATATTTCTTTCTCTATTCTACAACAAAAAATTAAAACATGGCATGATCCAGATTAGATTGTTGGACCATCCATCAACACTTTAATAGGCATGAAGGCATGTACACACCTTGCTTTTCCTTGGAAATATGGGATCTTTGAGTCAACAAAGTAGAGCATATTTGGCATTTGACTTTGCCAATCATGAAATATGAAAGCTATTGGTATAGGTATCCAACAGAAGGGAGGGAGGTTATCTGAGAAGGAGGCTTTCTTCTATCGATATTTAGTAATGGTGGTGGCTAGGTTGTCAAATAGGATGGAATGCCAATTCATGATATGGGAATTAACACAGGCATCAATTAGAGGAATCCATTCAATTGAAAACTAATTATTATTGGGTAGCCCATACAATCTACATAACATGGTTGCTACATAGTTGTAGGGGTTTTCCAAAGAGGCTATAGCATATATACCTGATTTGTAATACTTGAATTTGTTGTCCAACACCCTCCAACCGTGAATTAGCTTGAAGGGGTATGGATTCTTCTTTGCGAAGTTAGCCACAAATGTGCTATCGTAGATATCCTGGGGATCAGGTATGTGGTACATCTTCTTCAAATCCTCTGCTTTGAACGACCCTATGAGCCCCATCTCTGAATTCTTGAAATGCCTATCTTCGATGACAAGGTTTTCAATCACCCACCTAATCATATATGTATAGGGGAGGATTTTATTCCTTTCTCCTATCCTATGGAGGAATGAATAGGAAACATCTCTACATTGAAGTTATGAAGGCCTTTTTGAGCCCATTTTTTCTCTCATAACAATAATTTTAGGACGCTCGTCCTCCAGCCTATTGTAAATTACTTCCCAAGCCATTGCGCCTCTAGCAGCATCACAAACTATATCAACAAAGATAAAATCTATCTCTGTAAACTCAACTTCAACAATGGTCTATTTTCTCTGCTTCTACATCACCTTTCCTAGTGACATTTCTTTTGTGGCTTTATTGAAATAGACAAGATATATCAACGCAAACGATATCTAGTAAGTAATATTGAAAGCTTCTATGAAATGAATTTGGATCTTGAGAAAGGTTTTAATGTACTCGATTATAACTACCCATAAATTGGAAAATGATTATCCTTCCTGGGGCCGCTAAATATTTAATAACATGTTAACTCATTTTTTTTGGTATTTAAAACATAATTATTCCACACATTTTACTAGACTTAATCGCGCATCGTGGTCTTAAAAGGGATATAGTATAGCGTTACCAGATGTATTAAGAGAAATGCAATTGTGGGGATCACAATATCGCATTTCACAAATCGTTTGTGGTTGTTCTAATGGCATGGTCAAGTTTCTTGCGAACTATGCAAAGTGAAAAACGTGATTGCGAAATGACAAGGTGATGTTATCGCAGCGAGAGACATAATCGAGTATCATAATTTTGTAAAGGTTTTTTAATATGGTCATGTGGAATAGTGTGATTTGCGATTTGCGATACAGATTTCATCCTTAGTTGGTTTTTCAAGGTTTTGCTAGGAATATTCTTAGAGTTAGGGTTTTATTATCCTAAGCCTTAAAATTTGAAAGGGTCCCCATTTACAACTCTAAGCCTAGCTATTGTTTGTTATAAATGGGGAGGTTGTTTCAGATTACAACAATTGGCGATTCACTTGGGAGAACCAGTTATCTCTGAGTAGTTTTCTGAAATTTCTAAAAATTTTCAAAGTAATTAGGGTTATAATAATAATTATTACATGAGTTATAAGGTAAACAACATGTCTCTCGAATCATCATTACTTGCTTAACTTATTTACTTAATTACTTTACTCTTGTAATGATAGAAGTATAAACATTTTCATCAGCCAATAAAGTTTAAAGAAATATAATAGGTGTTTTTGTAGTTTAGTTTTCTGTAGTTTACTCATTTATCACAAATAGAGCCTCTGCTACTAGTAGGTATTCATAGCCTCGACAGGGTTATCTTTTAACCAACAATGATTCATTGTCCCATCTCTATGAATTTTCAAATTTCAAAATGATATTCACTTGGATTGAATGTCACTTGGACCTTGTCCTCTATTTCCTTTTTTGAATGTAATCTTGTTCTTTTTTGGTTTCTTAAAAGACATTGTCTAGGCGTGGTAACCTAATAATGATAATGCTATTTACTGGTTGTAACTAAACTGAACAAGCTGGCTCTTGATGAGACCCCTTGTCTTTTGATCAAGGAGACCACTAGTTATTACCCTGTTTGGTATGCAGTATTGGTAATACGATTTTAATCACTTCCCTATGAACATGGTAAACAATATCATAATGAGACTTTTTATCTTTTAAATTTTTTTATATTTTAGAAGTACACTCTGAAAAAGGAAAATTTTAACAGATGGGGTGGATCATTGGCTGCCTTGAGAGTTTTGGGTGATAATGATAGAGTTTTTAAGATGTTTTTCTGCAAAAAATCCTTACTAGGTTAAAGATTCTTTTCTGGACTGATAACAAAACCTTCATATTCTATAAAGATACGAGTTTGTTTGTAAAATAATTTTTTAAAGCAAGGTCAAGTTTTTCCAAAGAAATCAAGTTTACTTTAGTACTCAAATGTCCTAATTATTCATTTTAACTCTTACTTTCTTATAAAAGCAAAAAAAATAGAAATGTTATCAAAGATTTTATTTTGAAATGCAAAAGGTAAATACTATTTGACCATTATTTTCCTAGAAAACAATACGTTACAAAATTGGAGGAGGCTATTTCCTAGGAGAAGTATTTTTTCAAAATTTTCCCATTGACGGGCAAAGAATCCTTCTTACCCGACAAATCTTGTAAAAGAAACATTGATTGTCCAATTTTTCAATGATCTGAAAAGGGCCAAACCATAGTCTTTGGAATTTGGTATGTCTACCCTTTTCCTTGTGTGCTTTATCCCATTTCAGAAATAAGTCACCTACTTCAAGATTTTTATGACTGGAAGAAGTTGTGTCAAAAGAAGCTTTGACTAATTGTTGATGATGGAAGTGGGTTTCTTTAACCTTTCCTCTTTCTTCTTCAAGCTTGAGAATTTGAAATTGTCTAGCCTGGAGAAAAGATGAAGGGTTTTTATCAATATATTGTACTAGGGAAAGAGATTGGATTGCTACTTTTGTGGGGAGAACAACTCCTTTACCATAAACTAAAGTGAAAGGTGAAGAACCAATAGAGGCTTTTTGAGTAACTCTATCTGCCCATAGAGCAAATGTTGATGCTTTGTGCCAATTCTTGTGATTTTGATCAATAGTCCTTTTGATAATTCTAATGAGGTTCTTGTTTATTGATTATGCTAATCCATTACCTTCAGGATAATAATTGGCTAAATATTTCAACTTGAAACCTCGCTTAAGAGAAAATTCTACCATTGTATTTCTAGAAAATTAAGATGCATTGTCAAACATTAAAGCTGAGGGTAAGCCAAACCTGGTAATTATGTACTAATCAATGAAGTCTGTAATATTTTCTGTATTAGCTATCTTTAATGGGACAGCTTCTACCCACTTAGTAAAGTAATCAGTAGTTGTAAGGATGTACCTATGCTATTTGGAAGAGTTAGGAACAATCTCACCAACTATGTCTAATCCCCATAGTTCGAATAGTTGTTGGATGTTAATTGATTGTAAAGGGAATGTTGGCTTGCTTTCTCTTCCAGCTGTGGTTTGACAAGATTTTCACTTCCTTGTAGATTCATGTGCATCTTTAAATATTGTTGGCCAATAATACCCTGCATGTAGGATTTTGTGAGCCATGGTATTTCCTCCAAAATGTCCTCTAGCTAGTCCATCATGTAATTCATACATAACCTTTTTGGCTTTAGTTTTCTCTAGGCATAGGTTAGGCCCCTATAATACTAGTGTAACCCCTTATTGTTATTAGTAAAACCCACTTATTATATTGATGTACCCATGTAGTGCCCATATTGTTACTGTTGTGCCCCATAGAAGCCCACTATTGTTATTATTGGTGCTTCATATTTGGTATGTCGACTCTAATATATGACTCCTAGACTCCTATTATAGAAAGGAGTCTTTTTCATTGTTCATCGAAGGAATTGTTCATTTATGTAATGTAAAGGAGGTTGCCCCCTCGAAGAGGCTGAATTCTAAGACGTTGATCTATCTTTTCTATCTTTTCTTGAGCTGGTTTCATAACATTTGGTATCAGAGCATTAGACTCTAGAGTTTTGCTGCTCCAAATAGGTCATCGTGGAATTTTCACTATAACTTCTTTTCTGTGATGTTTCCAAAGCTAAAAGAAAACCCATTTGAGAATAAATCACACTGAATCTCGGGTCTGAATTTCAGAGCCTTTCGCGCTATATTTGCGAAGATATGATCTGAGGAAGTTGGTCATTTTATAGACTCTTGAGTTACCTTCCAAACAGGTGACCTGGGGAAAATTGTCATAACTTTCTCTCTGAGCATCGAATTGAAATTTTGTAAGGTATAGAAAGAGGACAGATGTAGTTTCTTGTATATATTTTTCAGAACCAAAGGTTGAAATAGTGACTCGTGGCACGTCGTACAAGTTCGCTCTACTGAACTAGTCTATAATCAGGACACTGTGGGAGATTTCACATAACTCTTCCTTGGAGACTCCAATTTGGATCAGACTGGTGGCATTGGAAAGAGGACACAGAGAACTACTACAGGTCACAATTTTAGAACTTCAAGATCCGAAAGTACAAAGTTATAGTCATCTCAAGATCAAGCTCCTAAAATCAAGAAAAAGCAAGATGAGGAAGTTTGATGGCAAGGATCCGGTAAATTGGATACTTCAAATGGAGCAATATTTTGATCTACATGGTGTAGCACTATTACAAAAGGTATGTATTGCATATTCATATTTAGAACCGGATCAATATTTATGGTATGAAGGGATTTGTTCTCGTAAACAACTTGTTACGTGGTTAATTTTCACGGAGGAAATGATAGAACATTATGAGGATACAAAGAGTAACACCTTCTTTGGAGCAAAACCACAACAATTGGAAAGAGTAAAAGGGCTTTGTGACATAGTGGAAAGAAAAATTATGGAAACAAAGAAGCATACCCCTCACAACTATAAATACGGAAGTGTTGTTTCTCCTAACCTTCCAAAACCTACAAGGGTTACACCACAACAATTGGAAGAAGAAAGAAGAAAAGGGCTTTGTTACAATTGTGATAGAAAATGCACTAAATGTCATAACTGTGTTGAGAAGAAATTATTTTACATAGAATATGAAGAAGAGGAAGAAAAGGATCAAGAAACATCAAAAGAAGAGGATATACGTCAGGACCCCATGCTAGAGAAAGAAGAAATGAATCCGACCATATCTTGTAAAGCATTGGGAAGAATTACCACTCCTCAAACTCTCAAGATAGAAGGACATATCATGAAGAAAAAGGTGGAAGAAGTGAAAGATCACATCGAGAAAGACGAAATGAATCCAACCATATATTGTAATTCATTGGTCGAAATTACCACTCCTCAAACTATCAAGAAAGAAAGACATATCAAGAAAAAAAATGTTCAAGAAGTGAAAGATCACATCGAGCATCAAGAAATGAATCTGACCATATCTTGTAAAGGATTGGAAGAAATTACCACTCCTCAAACTCTAGAGATAGAAGGACATATCAATAATAAAAAGGTTCAAGCAGTGAAAGATCACATCGAGCATCATCAACAAGTTCTCCAACATTTAAATGATAATGCCACTTTGGTGCAAAATCAAATCAAACAATAGGTAGATCAACATCGTAGTGAAAAATGTTTTGATGTAGGTGATTGGGTATTTTTACTCCTACATCTCAAGCAAGCTATTTATGAGAAGGAAATGTTGTCAATACTGCATGCACATAAAAAATGGCAACCTTACCGAATGGGAAGACTCTTCAAGGATGAGGATGTGGAAGCATTGTTTTGTGCTATTTCAAGTATCCAACCAGATTGGATAAATGAAGCAAGGGATGAATGGAAGAAGGACAAAGAAGTATGGCCACTTATTCAAAAGTTGCAAAAGATCCCAATTCAAACAATATTGCCGGAAATTGAAGAGGAAGGAAAAATCATATTGGAACTTGTAGCAGTCACAGAAACAAGAACCCGATAGCTACGAAATCGATCAATTTTAGAGTATCTCATCAGGTGGAAGAACTTACTAGCAGAAGATTCCACATGGGAGGACAAGAATTTTATACCGAAACATCAAGAACTACTCAAGCGTTGAGGACAACACTTTTTAAAGGAGAGGGGCATGTTAGGCCCCTATACTACTAGTGTAACCCCTTATTGTTATTAGTACAACCCACTTATTATATTGATGTACCCTGTAGTGCCCATATTATTACTATTGTGCCCCATACAAGTCCACTATTGTTATTATTGTGCCCTTACATTATTATTGTTATGTCGACTCTGATTATGTTATGACCCCTTAGACTCCTATATATATAAATGAGGTCTTTTCATTTGTATCATCGAAGAATTGTTCATTTATGTAATGTAAAGGAGGTTGCCCCCTCGAAGAGGCTGAATTCTAAGGCGTTGATCTATCTTTTCTATCTTTCCTTGAGCTAGTTTCATAACAACATCTCAACAATACTGAATCATAATTCTTCCTAAAGAATACATCATTGACTAGCTCATATTGATTTCATTTCAATCTTAAAGCTCACTTTGTTTTATAATTAAGATGCATAGGAGCATATCCATTTTTTAGATAAAATTTCAAATCATCATATTGTGATTGTATCTCATTGAGGCTTACCTCTAATATTTGTAGTTCATTACCTTGATCTTCTTTTGGTGGTAACTGGGAAGCTCCTGTTAACATCCTGCAAAAACCTTGGCCCCTGACAATTTTAGCTAGCCAGATTTCTAAATCATATTCTTGGAGTACAATTACCCAATTAGCTCTTTTCTCCCCTACTTCTCTTTGGATCAATAGTTGTCTTATTGCAAGGTAGGGTACAATTATCTTTGTATGGGTTTTAAGAAGAAAAGGTTTGAAATGTTTCAAAGTTTTAAAAACATAAAATTCTTGTTTCTCTACAGCTGAATAATTTAATTTGGTGCCTTGCAAGTTAGAACTGAAAAAGGAGATGGGTGCCTCAAAATTTTTATCATTTAGTTGTGTCAAAACTGTTGCATATGATGTATCAGATGAGAAAGTATATAATACAAAAGGTTTGAAAATGTCCAGGGTTTTCAATGAGGGATCATTAATAATAGCTTTTTTAATCAGCTTGAATGACTCTCTTTCATCCTTGTTCCATCTGAAAACTGCATTTTTTCTTATCATCGCTTGAAGGGGTAGAACAATTTGTGAAAATTTTGGGACAAATCTTTTTACAAAATTTATTTGGCCTAGGAATGATTGCATCTTTTGCTTGTTGTGTGGGAGGGGAATTTTTTCAATCTGTTGGACTCTATCAGGATCAATGTAAATTCCTTTCATGGATACTATAAACCCAAGGAGTTTGCTTTCTGGTAAAGAAAAATAGGATTTTTTGGCATTTAAGGAAATGTCGTACCTGCATCTTTCAAAAATGTGTTTCAGGTCACTTAAATGATTGTTCATATCCTTGGTATAGACTGTGATATCATCCATGTAAATAACCACATATTTATTTATTAGACCTCTGAAAGCAATGTCCATAGCACGGTGAGATGTGCCACTTGAATTAATGAGTCCGAAAGGCATCTTCTGATAGGAATATGTTCCCCACTTGGCCTGAATGTTGTCTTTAATGTGTCATCTAAATGGACAATTATTTGATTATATCCTGAGAATCCCTCTAGAACGGACATTAATTCAGAACCTGCAAGTGATTGCAATATCTGTTCCATGGTGGGCAAGGGAGAATTATCTTTTTGGCAAGCTTGATTCAAGTTTCTAAAATCAATAAAAATTTTGATATCTCGATTCTTTTTCCTTACATGTACCATATTTGATACTCACTTAGAATGTCTAAGAGGGAAGATTATTTTCGCTTTCAGAAGCTTGTTCAATTCAGATTTGATTTGACTTTCAAGATGTGGGTGAATTTCGTGAAGCTTCTATTGAACTTGATTTTCATTTGAAGTCATGGGTATGGTATGTTGAATTATAGAGGCATCATAAGTTTTGAGATCTACATAATCCCAAGCAAAAATAGCTTTATATGTCTTCAATAACCTGATGAATGATATCCTTTCTTTAGATTATAGGCCTAGACCTAGGTTGACATTTGAGGTTTTTAGTTTGACCCTAGGTTTACTACTTCAAATCTCAAAGTAGAACATTGAGTTTTGAAGTTAGTAAATTTCTTAAATCTATCCTTTATATCATATAGATATTTAATTTTAACCACAGACTTTGGGATTGGGTTATGATCATGATTAAGCTTGATTTCTAGATCATGCTCATGCTCATCTATGATCTGTACTTCATATGATCCCTCCGATGTAAGGAAATTGACTATATCCACATCATTGTTGAATACCCTCCAATTTGTTATATTGTCGGGAATTGATGGCCTAAATATTAATTCTATTGAAAATTTGTCTAGACTAAAGTCTTCTGAGGGTATAAGCCTAGATGCCACATTAGAAGGTAAGTCAGCAGTTGCGTTTTGTAATCTAGGGACTAAATATATGTTGAAAGTAGAAAAATGAGAAGTCAATTTTTGAGCTAGATATTGATAGTGTTTAAGGTGCACAGAGAAACAATGAATTGTATTTCTCACGTGTTTCAAAATTATCTCTAAATCACCGTAGACTTGTAGGTATTTGACATTAAGACCGATGGATTTATACAGTCCTTGGATTGGTGCTTCATATTTAGCGACATTATTTGTGCACTGGAATTCAAGTCTGCAGGACAACATGGTTTTATCTCCTTGCAAATTGATCAAAATGCATCCTGCATCTGCACAATCCTATGATTTAGAACCGTCAAAATAGAGAGTCCAGAATAGAGAGTTATTAGAAGCTTTATCTACTAGATTTATACATTTGGAAGTATCAATTTGTGAAAAAATTTCAATTTGAGAGACTACATCATTATCTAAAAAGGGAGACCTCTGATCATTAAAGGATCCTAAAGAGGACTCAGTTGAGTAATTTTGTTGGGTTCCTATAATACTAGTGATTACCCCATTACTATGGTAGTTGTACCCCTTATTAATATTGTTGTGCCCCTATTGCCCCCAGATTGTTATTACTGTGCCCCATAGAATCCCTCTATTGTTATTTTTGTGGCTTTATATTATTATTATTAGGTCGGCTGGGTTATTTTGTGACTCCCTTAGACTCCTATATATAGAAAGGAGGTTTTTTCATTTGTATCATCCAAGAATTTTTCATTTATGTAATGTAAAGGAGTTTGCCCCCTCGAAGAGGCTGAATTCTAAAGGCGTTGATCTATATTTTTCTATCTTTTCTTGAGCTGGTTTTCATAACATTTGGTATCAGAGCTTTGGATTATAGGGTTTCGCTGCTCCAAACAGGTCATCATGGAATTTTCGCTATAGCCTTTTTTATGCGATGTTTCAGAAGTCTAAAACAAAACCCATTTGAGAAGACATCGCGCTGAATCTCGGGTCCGAATTTCAGAGCTTTTTTAGCTATATTTTCGGAGTTATGATCTGAGGAATTTGGTGCTTTTGCAAAATCCTGAATTACATTCAAAACAAGTGACCTGGGGAAAATCATCATAACTTTCTCTCTGAGCATCAGATTGAAATTTAGTAAGAAGGTATAGAAAGAGGAAAGACTGTAGTTTCTTGTATATATTTTTCGGAGGCAAAGGTCAAAATAGTGACACGTGGCGCTTCATACAATTTCTCTCTTCTGAAAAGGTCTATTATCTGGTCACTGTGGGAGATTTGGCATAACGCTTCATTGGCGAATCCAATTGGGGTCAGACTAGTGGCATTGGAAAGAGGACACAGAGGGCTACCACAGGTTGCAAATTCAGAACTGGATGTTCGGAAAGTACAGAGATACATCGGAGGCAATATCGAGCTCCTACAAGGAAAAAAAAGGTGTGTAGATTTTTTTAAATTTTTGCTTAAGATTGGTTTGAAAATTTATTTTGAAGGAATTCAAAGGGCTAGTAGAGCATTATTATCGGTAACTGATGCCCTGAGGAAAGAAAATGCAAACACCTAGTAAGGAACCTGAAAGCTCTAGCATGACTCATGAAGAAGAGGAAGAAATGCTACATGATATATCAAAATTACAAGACCAAGTGCAAAAAATGTCAGCCTCAAAAAGCTAACAGAAGCTAAGATAAATGGCATGGAATCTAAGATAAAGGGCATGGAAGCTAAGATGGACGATTGGAAGACATATTTGAAGACAGACATGGACGATTTGAAGACAGATTTGAAGACAGACATGGACGATTTGAAGACAGACATGGACGAATTGAAGATAAATATGAATAAGTTGCTACAAGAAATGGTCACTAAGGGTGAAAGGGTAGTAAAGGAAACTCATGATGAGAACAAAAGAAATGTTAATCATGATTCCATAGACTCTAATGTGGGATCAAAGAACCATCATATTCCAAAAATCGATATGAGGAAGTTTGATGGCAAGGATCCCGCAATGGATATTACAGATGGAGCAATTCTTCGATCTCAATAATGTGAAAAACACACAAAAGGTACGTATGGCAACTTTATATTTGGAACCAATCAGTTTGTATGGTATCAATGGCTTTGCTCTCGTAAACAATTTATCACTTGGGCAATTTTTACGGAAGAATTGATAGCACATTATGAGGATACAAAAAGCAACACTTTTTTTAGCCAATTGATAAGTCTCAAACAAAAGGGTTCAATACTGGAGCACATTGAGGAGTTCCAAAAATTGAACATAAGGGTAAAAAATATTCCAGCGGAGCATAGGATTGATGTGTTCATAGGGTCTTTAAAGGATAATATCCAACATGATGTTCGCCGTTGGGAACCTGATTCATTAGAGAAGGCATTCAGGTTAGCAAGAAAAATGGAAAGCAAAATTATGGCAACCAAGAAGCATACCACTCACAACTATAAAGATGGAAGTGTTGTCCCTAGTCTTCCACAACCTATAAGGTTGACACCCCAACAATTGGAAGAAAAAAGAGCAAAAGGGCTTTGTTACAGTTGTGATAGTAAATACACTAAAGGTCATAAGTGTAAGTGTGCTGAGAAGAAATTATTCTACATAGATTGTGAAGAGGAAGAAGAAAAGGAGCAAGAAAGGTCAAAAGAAGAGGATATACTCCAGGAACAAAGCCTAGATGAGAACAAATGAATCCGACGATATCTTGTAATGCATTGGCAGGAATTACCACTCCTCAAACCATCAA
>APFE030974995.1:0-81957 GCA_000404065.3 Pinus taeda | reverse complement strand
CTCTCCAATATGTCCAAGCCTTTGATGCCACAACATGGTCTTCTCTCCAGAGACCACTAGATTTTCTACTCCACTTTCAGGAACCACAGAGTTGTTGCACCCATCAACAATAGTGCTACCTTGCAACTTGTACAGAGTTCCAATCCGAACTCCATGCATCAATACTAGTGCTTCTCGAACCATCTTGTAGGTATCCTTCTCGAACACTATTTTTACACCTGCATCATCCAGCTTGCTTACAGAAATCAAATTTCTGGCCAATGCAAGAATATGTAGAACACCTGGAAGTGTTCTAACCCTTCCACCTTGTAACTTTAACTTTACTTTTCTGCGACCAACGATTCTAGCCTTCCTATCATCCCCTAAGAAGACATCACCACCATCATATTTCTCATACTTGCAGAACCACTCTCTATGGGGGAGTGAAGTGAAAGGATGCACCTGAGTCGATCAACCATGCCTCATGATCTACATGTGTACTTGAAGAAGCCAAGTACACATCCCCACCTTCATTTGAGGTGGTTTTCACCTCTACAAAAGGAGCATCATCAGATCCGTTTCCTTTATCAGGAGCTTTATATTTACAGTCCCTTCTGTAGTGCCCTTCCTTTCTGCATTTCCAGCACACCACCTTTACAGGTTTTCCTGGAGATTTAGATCTCCCTCTAGATTTAGATCCGCCACTCGATGACTTATTTTTGTTTATGTTCTGGGACCGTCCTTTTAAAGACAAGGCATCACCATTTTGGCTCTCCATATTTTCCTGTCTCATCTCCTCCGTTAGCAAGGATGAGACTATTTCATCAAACTGCAAGGAAGTTGTATTGCTACCTATTGCAATAACCAGACCATCCCACAAATATGGTAGAGAACACAATAAATTGATGCACTTATCTTCAGATGAAATTTTAATATCAATCGATAATAACTGACTTACCATAGTATTAAATGCATTTAGATGCTCTATCACTAAGTCTCCATCTTTCATCCTCAGGTCATACTATTTTTTCCGTAGGAACAGTTTATTCACCAGAGACTTAGATTGGTACAAAGTCCCTAACTTGTCCCACAAAGCCTTCATCGTAGCTTCCCCTGATACATTAAGCAATACTAAATCTGAGACACACAATCGTATTGTGATTTTTGCCTTATGATCCAAATTCTTCCATTCTTCGCCGAACACTCTCGTTGGTTTAGTGCCCGGATCTACCACGATTCACTGATCTTTATCCACCAACAAATCCTTCATCTTGAGTTTCCACAACTTAAAACTCTAACCATTAAATTTCTCAATCTCTATCTTTCCACTGCTCGCCATCTTCTTTCACCACTAGAATCGATCTCATAGATCTCCCACTGAACAGGGTCTACCATAGGCCCGAGCGAAACCCCTCAGCAACAAAGGCAGCCCCTTGAAGCCAAAACAGCTCCAATACTAAATGTAGGTTTTAACCCCATACAGAAATTACCTGCATACAAATTCTAAAACACAGAAAATAAAAAATGTGAGAGCATAACACATAAAACACATATACATAGATATTTTCCCCTGGATCCCAAAACTGGGACAACCATCTTGATTTTTCATTATGTTCCTTTCAATGTTACAATATATATTTATACATGCTAAATCATCCAATACCATGGACTAAAAACCATCATGTCCAAAACCATGGACCGAAAACCATTGCATCCAAAACCATGTGTGAAAAATCATGCACAAAACCATAAGTAGGCCCGCCCAACCTAATATAGAGTTCAAAAACAAATTTTTCTGGGGTATTGCCCCAGACCCCATAGAGTGGGGTTACCTGCACCCCTCAAACCCCCTGTGATGCCCCCCGCTACGCAATCATCGCAACGAAGGGGGGGCTCCGCCCCCCTTCTGACCCCTCAGTTAAATACGTGGGCTAGTCATGGAAAGAATATAACACAACCCAACAATTAACTGAAGATTCCCTCATCAGAAACTCATGCATGCTAATTCTGAGAAAGACCCAGTTAAGACTAGAGTGCAAGGACAATGTATTATCAGTTGTATGATTTACTGGCTTGTATAGATCATGCATGCAATCAGAGAAGGACCTATGTTTGGATTGTGCAATTTTGGAATCATGAATTCCCTTTAAATACAGGTTATTCATCTTAGGAATTGCACAACAGATTAGGGGATTGGAGAGATGCTGAATAGGCTAAGGATTTAGCTTGAGCCAGCTTGTGAGCTGAGAGTTGAGCATACTTGTGCCAAATTGTTCTAGTGTGAACAAGCTTTGTATCTTCACTCATATTTCTGATATATGAAATACAAATAGTGGGGTTTTGAGAAGTATATTTCAACATTTACATCTTGTGTTATGTGCCATTGATTTATCTTCTTCTTGTTCATATTGTTTTCATCGATCTATTGGTTTCCGTTGGTTGAAAGTAGAAGTAGATTCTTGTCCCGTGCTTTAGTAAATTGCATGATCTTGTGAATCTATAGGATTTTCTACATGGTATTGGAGCTGATAACAATATACTAGAGGAGATTTAGAAGTTTTGAGTTTTGGGTTACAGGTGAAATTTGAATTTGCAATACATACTTCAGGTGTACTTGTCAACCACCAGGATTACAGTGGTTCGCAGGGATGTTAGATTCGATGAAGAGAAGGCCATGCGAATTTCCCTTGAGAGGGAGTGTCAACTACATGCATTTGAGGATATTTTAGCTTCTAAGGTTGAGGAGCCTCAAATTGATGTGGAGCAACCACATGCAGAGGATACGGGAGTGGAGACATCCACTCAGGCATAGTCTTCCAAAGATGTGAGAAAGTGCACTAGAGAGGCAGATAGATTGTTGTCAGATGTTAGAGAGAATGTGGGAGCACCCACATCATAGCACAGAAAGAGGAGGTCACATGACAAGTGATGAGCCTCGGTATTGCAACAAGAATGCTGCAACTCCCAAGGCTACCGACTTTAATTATCAACCCGAGGTTCATACAAACTTAAGAGGTGTAGGAACTATATGTGTGGCATACAATGTTTCCTTCATTTGCTATCATGAAGTAATGGAGTGCATGTACTGAAGTCAAATCCTAAACTAATTGCACTAAATGAAATGTTCGAAATAGAACCTTAACATATTGCAAGAAAGAAAGTACAAGGAAAGAGATGAAAATTCAATGCTAAATCACACCATTTCATAATTAACTGCCTAGAAGCTGTGCTTTGCAATAATTCTAAATTATCATGAACCAAATGCTACTATCTAAGCATGGAAGTAAGAAGCATCAAACAACACTAATGTGCAAGTAAAGGGACTGGAATAAATCTGTTTTTGTCTTTTTGTATTTTCATGCAAAATCAAGTATGCAAACTAATTTCTTTTGGTGATGTGGCAGGCGAATTAAGGATTTTGGAGGATGGATGGAAGGGTTAGGAGATGATTGGATGGTGTGGGAGACCCTTGGGAGGGTTTTGGTGACTTCCTAGAGGTTTTCTCTCAATTCGGCCTCAAAACAGGCCATTTTAGGAAAACCTACAGGATCCCTTGAAAACCTATAGGATACAGTCGAGAGAAAAATGGAAGGTGTTGGAGCTGATGGAAGGCTTAGGGAAGGTGGTAGATGGGTGGAAGTGATAAAATTCCTAGAATCACTTAGAACTCAAAACCAAAGTTGGGAGATGGATGGATTTGCTCAAAAAACTTGGAGAAGTTTCCTACAAGATGTACAGATTCACTATAATTCATCGAATTACCAAGAAAATCAAATCCAAATTGGATGGTAATTTTTTTTTTATTAACTAGGATGTCTTAGGTCCCCATTCCAAGTGGAATCAATCAAAAATACCTCTGTTAACCCATGCTAAAAAAATAAAAAACATTACTAGTCGAAAATCTAGGAATTCGAGAACTAGTGAGCTAGTAAATCTAAAAAACGCCTAACCAAATCAAGTGAAAATTCAATGGGGTGATTTTTGTTATGAACTAGAATGTATTTTTGATCTAATGTAAGTGGAATCAAGTCTATTTAAGCTCGCTAGCATGCTAAAAAAAATAGCATAAATTTATTGTTCTTCGTTAAAAAGGAGGTCCAACAATCTAGATTTGGGAATAAGAAGACTAATCCAAGCAGCTCAGTGATTACTATGAACTTCCAAAGCCTTTCCAAGGATGAAATAATGATTTTTATCTTAGAAAATAACTTACATCAGCCATTTAACTCAATCCTACAACAAGAAATCATTAATACTAAATGCAGAAATAGAAAGAAATAAAAAACTAGAGATGCATGTGAATAAGCAATTAAAAGAAGGAAAGAAAATGATACAAAAGGGCTCTGAGGTTACTAGGATGGCCAAGCCCAAGGAAAATCAGAGACCTATGGAGGAGAACAAGATTTAGAAGCTAAACATGACACCAATCTTCATTATTTTCATCAATAGAATTACATCCCTGCAAGAAAATACAATGGAGCTGCAAAAATACAAGCTCTCTCCACCATAACACTAATGAAAAATATATATCTATAGGAAAATTCGACTTGGTATTTATAAAAAATGTTTAGGAATCATTCCCCATGAATGAAGGAATCTTTCACCACCAAAATCCCTTGATTAGTGGATCTAGTCCCCAATACTAGGAATTTGCATTAAATGGCAGGGAACACATTCCTAGATTTTTTCAATCATTCCCTAGAGGAAAATTAAACTTGGTACTTATAAAAAATGATTAAGAATCATTCTCCATGAATGGAGGAATATTTCCCCACTGAAATCCCTTGATTAGTGGATCTACTCCCTTGATTAGTGGATCTGGTCCCTTGATTAGTAGAACACATTCCTAGATTTTTTCAACCATTGGAGTTCCATAATTTTTGTCATAATTCCATAATATCTTGTTGACTTATTATTTATTATTGATCCTCCAGTATTAGGAAACAAGTCCCTAAATTATCTCCTCCTCCAACTCTTCATAATCTACCCAATATTCTCATAATATTCCACAAAAAATAAACAATATTAGGCAGAAATATTCAATTATTCATAAACCTTCCTAATTAATATATAAAGTTAAAAATAAAATATCTAATGCAAAAAGAGAGGGTTAATGTGATGAAGGATGGTCATAGACCTTAATTTATGTTTTAAATTAGAGGCATGGGTCTTAATTTATGTCTATTGTAGAGGCCCATCAATAGGTACACTAAATACATGGCTCTTATGAGTGGATGTTTTGAGACAAAACCATCTCCCTTTAAAGAAGTAGTACATCAACCGGTTTGGGTTGATGCCATGGTGGAGGAGTATGACTCTATAGTTTGTAAAAGTGTTTGGGATGTGGTCCTGAGACCGGAGAACAAGTCAATGGTTAGCTCCCATTGGATTTACAAGGTAAAGCAAGCTACAGATGGTAGTGTGGAGAAGAATAAGGATAGATTTGTGGCTCATGGTTTTTCACAGGTAAAGGAGAATGATTATGATGAGACCATTTCTCCTGTTGCAAGGTACTCATCGATCAAATCTATATTGGCACTATCCGCACAGATGGGTTGGAAGATACATCAGATGGATGTGAAGTCAACCTTCCTTAATGGCATGATTGAGGAAGAGGTGTACATAGAGTAGCCTGAAGGTGTTGAGACCTTTGATCATGAGTCACATGTGTGGTGGCTCAAGAGAGCATTGTATGTGCTAAACCAAGCACCCCATTCTTGGTACACCAAGATAGATAACTACTTCACTGGGTTGGACTTCACAAAGAGTGACACGGATGTGAACCTGTACCACATAGTGGTGGAAGGTAAACTATTGATCATTGTATTTTATGTTGATGATCTCATATTGACAGGTGATGATCAGTTGATCAAATATTGCAAGGAGGACCTTACATGAGAGTTTGATATGACAAACATGGGGCTCATGCATTACTTTCTTGGCATGGAGATATGGTAGGGTGATGGGGATTCTTTTGTGTCTCAGGCAAGTATGCTAATGAGATACTTAGGAGCTTCCACATGGAAAGCAACAAACCCATGGAGACCCCTCTAGTAGGTAACTAGAAGAAGGAGGATGCTACTTCAGGGGAAGTAGTGGAAGCTGTTGTTTACAAGCAACTTGTGGGTTCACTCATGTACTTGGTGAACACATGAACATATATGTGCTATGCAGTTAACCAACTTAGTCAAGCGATGGTTAGGCCTACCAAGCTGTATTCGAAGGCGACAAAGCATGTGTTGAGATACCTCAGGGGCACTTCTCAGTATGGATTATGGTACAGATGAATAGAGGTAGTGAAGCTGCAAGGCTTCACCGATGCAGATTGGGAAGGGAGACCATCTGAGTAGAAGAGCACATCAAGAGGGATATTCAGTATTGGGTCAGTGACAATTTCTTGATACAATAGGAAATAGAGATCGACTGCATTCAATTCGGTAGAGGTAGAGTACATGGTTGCAAGTTAGGGAGCATGTGAGGCCATCTATATGAGGAAGATCTTAGTTGGGTCGTTTGGTAAGCAGATGGATCCAACTATCATTTACTGTGATAATCATAGTTGTATCAAACTATTTGAAAATCCAGTTTTTCGTGATAGGTCCAAGCACATTGATATCCAATATCATCATCTCATAGATTGTGTAGTGAGGCGGATCATGTTGTTAGAGTACATTCCCATGGAGGAGCAAGATGCTGACATTTTGACAAAGGCATTTTCAAGATGTAAATTTGAGTTTCACAGAGATAGGATCGAGGTAGCTGATAATCCCTTTCTTGTTGAGAGGGAGACTTGAGAAATGGCAACAAGAAATCCCAGTTCAATTTGTCCTTGAATTAAACTGAAAATTAAAATCGAATTCTATTCTCATAGCAACTTGTAAATAGTTAATTAAGTTTAATTAACTTCATTAACTTAGGAAATTTGATTTGGAAGTCTTTATGAAGTCATGTATATGTTCTCCCTAAGCTTTAGGGGTCCAGTATGAGTTTAATTGAGTTGTAAATTAGATAACTCTGTTTACTGAGTTATCTTCAATTGAATTAGTTCCAAATTATTTGTGGAACTAATAGAGAGTTAACAGTGAGTTGGTGCACTAGTGCATCCACAAGTGTCACTCTAGTTAACTAAAGATTCCCTCATTAGAAACTCAGCCATGTCGATTATGAGAAAGAACCAGTTGAGACTAGAGTGCAGGGACATTGTACTATTAGCTGTATGATTTAATGAGTTGTATAGATCATGCATGAAATAATAAAAGGACCTATGTTTGGATTGTGTAGTTTTGGAAGCATGAATTCCCTTTAAATATGGGTTATTCATCCTAAGAATTACACAACATATTAGGGGCTTGGAGAGTTGTTGAATAGATTAAGGATTTGTCTTGAGCTAGCTTGTGAGCTAAGAGAGTTGAGCATACTTGTACGGAATTGTTCTAGTGAGAACAAGTTTGTATCTTCACTCATATTTTTGTTATATGCAATACAAATAGTGGGATTTTCAGTAGTGGCTTTCCCCAGATACATCTTGTGTTATGTGCCATTGATTTATCTTCTTCTTGTTCATATTATTTTCATCGATCTATTGGCTTCCACTGGTCGAAAGTAGAAGTAGATTCTTGTCATGTGCTTTATAAATTGCATGAGCTTGTGAATCTATAAGATTTTCTACATGGTATTGGAGCTGTGAACAATATACTAGAGGAAATTTCGAAGTTTTAAGTTATGGGTTATAGGTGAAATTCAAATTTGCAATACATACTTCAGGATCGACAAATGGCATTCTACAGTTTGTGGCTTGAGTATGCCTTGGAAGGCAGCTCAAATTTTATAGCCTGGAGGGACATAATGGAGGTTGTGCTAGAGGATAATTGCTTGAAGAAATTCGTTGATCAATAAATTCCTAAGCCAGCAACGTCGGATGCATAGAATTTGGCCAAATGGAAGAAGTGTGTGGCGAAGGCAAGGTGGATAATCCTTGAGGGAATTTGAAACAACATTGTCTCGAGTCTCCACAGAAAGGAAACTCTATATGGTATGTGGAAAACATTGACGAACTTGTATCATAACAATAGTGACCAAAGGAAAGTGGCATTGAAGGAAAAAATTTGAAAAATTAAAATGGAGAAAGGCGAGACAATTCCAAAATACTTGCTGAAGTTCACTCAGTGTCATGATGAACTTGGAAGGGTTGGAATCACGGTTGTTGAGGATGATATCGTGAGTTTTGCTCTTCTAGTACTCCCAAAGAGTTGGAAACGTTATCAGGACTCTGTCAATGGTCCGGAAAAGCTGCCGGATTGGGAATGACTGTGGTTAGATTTGATGTAGGAGGAGATAAGGAGGAACACAAGGGATGGCTCTTCATCAAAGACTAATGATGAATAGAATTTCCCCGTAGAGATTAAGGCGAAGAAGGGGAAAGGTAAATATTCCCATTCCAAATTGGATTCTTATCATGGAGGTAAGAAGAAATACATTATGAAAGTTAAGTGATTTCATTTCCATGAGGTTAGCCATTTTGCTACAAATTGTCCACTTAAGAAGTTCAAGAAGAAGTCCTCAAGAGGAGCGTTGGGTGAGGCTTTTGCCTCTCAATTTGAATTGGAATTTTCCCTCATTGCATGAATGGTGTAATCAATGATGGGAAGTGTATGGTACTTAGACAGTGTGTTGGACTTTCTAAGTCTAACTGTTAGAAACCCTTCATGTACTTTACTAATTTATTCCTACCTACTTGTTTTGTTCATTAACAAGTTATTTACCATGTAAATATTGAAAATAAATACAAGTACATGCTCAACACATTACAGATCATCAAATGAAGGAAAAAAAACAAACACACAAGTGACACTGTTGTTTTTGGACGAATGTCCCCAGAAAAACCCAATGCAGGAAAACCAGTGCAATTATCTGAGGGTTTTATTATTATGTAGTTTCTGAATACAATCTGGGTGCCAAAACTGGCTCACCCAACAAAGAATAATCTCAGCAGTAGCACCTCTCTATTCGGAAGCAGATATTCCAACTAAAACCCCGGATAAACAATCCGACAGCTTCACAGCTCTAGTCTGCCCCACGAAACCCAAACGTCAACCTCTAGGGACAACGTTAGCCATTTTTGGCCCAACGATTTCCCAAAGTCACTCTGGCTTGGCCTGTGTTAGCCTCTGGAGGCACTGTGTTAGCCCTCTATCCCTCTGCATCACCCACACTGACCCTCTGAGGCACTATGCAACTCCTAGATACCTCTGCGTGAGCCCTGGCTGGCTCTCCATGAACCCCTAGCTGGTTTTGTGTCCCTCACTCTCGGCTACTACGCTGATCCTCCTAGTGATATATCTACCTCTCTGCTTTTGTATTCACTTCCCCTAAATTGAAACTCTGATCACTCTCTCGACTTCCTCAGCAAACCTAGCCCCAGAAAGTCGAAATCTTGATCAACTCGGTGTATTCTCCAAGTGACCCTCAAGCCTCCTCTTATACTTTTCTCATTGACAAATCAACGGCTGAGATTAAGTCCCTAATCAATGACTAAGATTATATCTAGCTTGATCCATGACTTTTGGACAATTATAACACAATTTAATATTAATTCACATTAATATTTTATTCTCCCTAAATTTAGACTTAGGGACTCCACTAAAAATATTAATTATTTTAATATCTCTCAAACTGTTTGGAATCTGCCCAAACCATTTCTGGGTATTGGAAATCTCATGTTATTTAGCCTCTCCACCAATTTTTGTGGCTAGAGAACATCCAATGCTACCGCAAATCAACACTACCTCTTAGCAAGGACTGTGCTCTAGCAATACTCCTCACTGAGTATCACCCTGATCATCCAGCATCGGGCCCTGTGCTGATTCTAGTCCTGTTGCCCATCATATGCACTAATGCATCCTATAATACTACCCATGGCCCTACCACCGACACTGCTACATCCGTACTGCAACTCCCTCTCATCCAGTTGCATTGTGCTGCCCATAGCACTGTCACTCCTAACTACTGCATTGCAACCTAGTTACTGAGAAGTAAGTAACTAATCTCCCAACTTTGACATCTCCATTAGGCTAGAGACACCCATGATGTTGAAGCTCCCTCTATCGCTGACAAGTGCTCCCTCTCTAACCTCTGCGTTGCTCCAACTATTCCATGCATCTTGCACCATTACACACCTCTCTATGCCATCTTGCACTAGTACAACATTCGCGTGCTTCTCGCATTGCTGCCTCATGTTGTTCTGGGAATCCTGCATTGTAGCTCCCTCTATCACTCCATTCACATTTGTCTCTACTAACATCTACCAGTACTGCTACTCCTCTTCAGGGCTCCCGTAGCAAGGTCTAATCCAAGAGGCTGGGTACCTTGAAGATCTTGCCCCTCATTGCTTGTAGTTTGTCTAACTATAGCTCAATGTCTCCCCACTTCCGCTCAAGTGATGTGTGTGCACTCATGGTACAGTCATCGTCTCTCTCCACTTCCTTCTCTACCCTTGCTGGCGTAGCCTTGGTCTTGAAGGCCTCTCCTTTCTCTTCTTCCTTGGACACTGGGTCGCATAATGACCCAACTCCCCACAATGGAAGCATTTGACCCTGGAGAGGTCCTTCTTCTTTCGTTTTTCCTGCTTTCCCTTAGATGTTAGGGCAAAATCCACCTCCTCCTCCTTCTTTATTATGATCCTCTTACCGTTGCTTCCCGCCTTGCTCAGCCTTCTAATCTCTTCTTGGCGAAGATCAACCCACATTTCCTCCCAATCTGGAAGGGTCACCCTGCCTAGTATGCTCTGGACAAACACCTCCCAGTCTTCTGAGACTGCGTTCAAATCTATTCTCACCATCAATTCTTGATCCGGTGTGGCCCCTATAGAAGTCAGTTGATCTCGGATCTCCTTTAAGCGACCGAGGAATATATTGATCTACTCCCCCTTGTTATAGACATTTTTGGGCACTTCAACCCCAATCATAAATGTCCATAAACTGAAGGCTCCTAAGTCCCTAAAAGTGTTGCTTCACTGCCTAAAGGAACAAGGTCAGTTGATTACATCATCTCCCAGAAGTTCTCCACTGAAAACTGCTCATAAATGGTCAAAAGTGGACCATACTGAAAGCCCAGTGCAGAGGGTGTGATGCATATCACCTTCCCAGTGTACAAGGTGCGATGCATACTGAATTTCTCCTATGTTGGGTGCGATGGTCGGGAATGGACAAAATGCGAGGTGGAAGATCATGGAATCTTCCAGAAGCTTCCCCTCTGACACTTGCCTCTCTGTTTTCGACCAGGGATGAGTAAGAGATCATCATTCTCCAAGTGGAAGCAGGAACTATCAGAGAGAGGACACTAATCAAGATCCCAAAAGATGACTCACATCTCTGTAATCATCTATATATGGATCCCTCATCATATAGATCCAAAGGCTGGAATTTTGTATCTTATAGAGAAGTGTTGTTGGTTTTCTGGGGTACATTCATAGTGTTGGGTGATCTAAGCTTTGCTTGAGGTGAAGAAGGGCTTCCTAGCTGGAGGATGATGCTGGATCAGAACATATGGTTGTAATCCGCTTGCTACTTTTCATCTTAATAAAGCTATTCTTGTTTTCTTCCATATTCCTGTGTACTTGTTTATATATGCATTTATATGGTTAACACACATCTGGCCCTGTGTTATTTATGAATAGATCTTTGTTTCTTCGATAGTAGTATGTTGCTGTGATTCGACAGGTTCTTTTTGAAGCTGGGAAGATGAAGAAGAAGTGGTGAAGCTTTATCAAGAAGGAGAGGAAATCGAGCGCAAGGCTAAGGTTGGTCTTCCTGGTTCTCCTCTTGTCTATTTTCATAAAGGAAAGCGAAAGTAGACTTTACTTGTTTGTTTCTAAGATAGCCACCAATCTTAGTGGGAATAGTAGCATCCGAGTGGACACTATTCCTGGTAACAAAATGGCGACTCCGTTGGGGAGTGACTAGATTGTTTGTTAGCCTATCTATCCTTGTTTCTTTTATAAACTTACAGACAGAGCCTGAAGTCAAGCCAGCTAGCTTTCGAACTGCATTTGTTATATAAATGCAAAGTAGATCAATGCTGCTTCAGTCTATCTCCGGGTTTTGTTTATGAATTAAACAATCGATTTGCAAACAGTCTAATTTCCCTAAGTGGTGGCTCTAGTAATCTCCTTAGATCTACCCCTGTGTTTTACATATACTAAACATTACTTACTCAACCTAAATCCCTGAACTGAATTGCAAACTGTGAGTGAAAACTTGTTTAAAGTCTCGCACTAGTACCATCGCACCCTGCCTTCAAGGCAGACTGTATGCATCGCACTTCCCGAGTGCAGTAGGTGCATTGCATACTGAATTCACAGTGTGATAGGTGCGATGGTCAGGGAAGGTTAACTTTACCTTCAGACTGTGGTTTTTTCTCACTGTTTTCAGTCCTATTCAGGAGTTTTGTTGTCCGTATTCAGTGTATCTCTGTGAAAACCCCCTTCTCTTGCATTATTCTGCCTCCTTAGTGCAAAGAATTGTAAGTGTTTTTATGTATTGTGTGCCATTTTCAGTTCTCTTTTGCAAAAAAGTAGCATAGTCGAACTATCGTTTCTGGATCTGAAAGTGTCGTAGCTATCATTTTCAGTTTTAGAAAACAATCCCATTGTTTATGATAGTTGATTATACAATTACTATTGCATAGGATTTGAATTAGTAGTTTTAAATTGTCGAAAAGCAATTTTTCATTTCAAAATCGCAAAGTGTCTCTCTTACCTTCACTTCATTTTGAAAAAGAATTTTGTTGAGTACTATCGCTTTAAAAGTAATTCAGATTTGCGCATAGCTTTCTTAACATCATTCATACATTAAGAAGGCTGAAAACAAATACATGCATGTGAATTTTCATTTCGATAGCTTGGTTTGATTTAGGACTGAGCATTTAGCGTGTGCTCTGTCCTCTGTGAAGAAAATATTCTTGACTTTCTTTCCTTAGTAGCTAGGATTTTCATTGTTGAAAGAAGATTAAACATTTCTTTATCATCTTAGACTACATTTTAGGAATTATATACACATCATGCAGTGAAACTGAAAGGAAAATTGTTAAGAAATATCAACTTAAAATAAATTTAATGAATCTAACAACGCTTTGGAACTTAACGCACAACATCTAGAGGTCTAGGCTACAGATGTATTCTGGCATCGTAAAACCTGGTAACTGTTGTTTTCAGTGTCGGCTGGGTGATTCCTCCACTCTGCGATGGCAAGTGCCAGTATGGACTTGTGCTCCCACGTACCGTCGAGTATATATTGGGAGACCACAATAGGCTACATCCTTTATCCTTAGGAAGCCGTGTCTGCCGCCCTATCAATCGCAATGCACTGAGCACAGCATTCGGGAAGATTGACTGTCGTACTGTAAAAAGTATTCTACAGTTTTGCGATTGGTTTGGAAATCCTCTCTACCTAGATCTCCAGAGAAGTCCATTTTGCTCCTTTTCAGACTCCTTAAAGGAAAAGGTCCTCCGAGCACTTGTCACTTCAGGCTCAATAAGAATCAAAGGTGACTAGAGTCATCTTTTGTTTTTTCTCGACTCTTTAAAATTGAAAAAACAAGTTGTGTCAAAGCGACTAAAATTCATTTAATTCGAAAAAACATTTTTCCCTTTTTATTTTGAGTTTATCAAGTAATCCGCAATCGTGGAAGAAAGTCAATCAAAACCTCGTCGTTCGCGGAGGCTTACGAGTCAACCATCGCTGACTCCGGAAGCGAAACCATTTCGGACAAAGCGAACTCGTTTAACCAGATCAAAGTCCCCTAGGTTGGTTGGAGCAAGCACTCCAACATCCTCAGAGACTCCGGTTACTCCGAACATTTCTGGTGTCCCCTGCCTCTACAGAAGAAATTCCGCAACAGCAAAAGGACATTACAACTAATCCTAGTGTGATGGTTAACACTTCTATTCCTGAACCGGCTCCATCTACAGCCGATTCGGAAGGTGTTACTCCCCAACCGTCTGCTGCTGCAAAACTTACATCTTCTTCGGCACTAGAAATATTTTATGGACCTGACGGTCTGCCTCTTCCTCCTGGATTGATTGCCGTAGAAGAGATTGTGGAAGATCCTCCATCTAGCACTCCAACACAACATGGAGCTGGGATTGCCCTATATCCTTCTTCATCAGAAAATATTCACCCGCCCTCGGAAGTTCCTGAAGAATTGCTGAGGAATCTTTTGGATAGGCTTAATATGTCTGAACAACCATCAACATCAAGAACTATGTCATCTGACACAGCAATAGCAAAAGATCCTTCTGCTATTCTAACAATGTTCCCTGGTATGCCATCTGTCCCAACCAACTTTCAATTGCCGGATGGAGTCCATCCAGGGGTTATTTTGATAGTATGGACTGTTCCCATTTGTTCGTTCGGAATTATATCTAGAATCTCTTACGTTGAGTCTCAACAAATTGATCCGTCACAAGGTCAGTTTGGGCAAACTAGTCCCCAAAGGCAAATCATTCCTTTGAGTACTGGATTACCGTCGTATGGAGGGCCATATACTCTTTCATTGTCTTCCTCGGAAGTACAACCATGCGTGAGTACACAACAAAATTTGGGTTATACTGGAATCACAACTAGTGGTTGGTTGCCAATCCTGCCTCAACAACCAAGAGTTGTATGCTCGATACAATAGAGATTACCTATGACAAACATCCCCACTACGCCAGCTATTGTGGCAGTATCGCAGGTACAAGCGAGACCAGTTGTATGCCAACCTCAAGTTTCGCAGATTGCAATGCAACAATCTCTTGTACCTCTGACACAACCACAATCACCAACTATTGGAATGGCACAGGTTCAAATGGGGAACACCAATCCCCATCTTGGTCAAACAGTCAGTACTGGGAAACATCCCATGGCTTCACAACCATGGCTAGTGCAATACTAACAACTGCAATTCCAACAGGCTTACCAAGGATATGAGCAACAAGTCTTTGCAAGTAATGGGCAGCCGTATCAACCATATCATAATGGTTATGCCCATCAACCTTACCAAAGTTACCAACATCAAATGCATTATGCTGGTATGCAAAGACCAACTGCTCAAATGATTCTGTCTTATCTCGGGTATGCTCAACCAAGCCTGAATCAACAGTTTCCTTTCGTGGAAACTTTAGAGTTACCGGATCTGAGTCGACTAAAAAATGATCCAATTGCCTACCCCCCTTGGTGGCCAGCGATTCCGCATAAAATTCCATCAGATATTCCTAAATTTAATGGAAATCCGGGCGAAGACCCATAGGATCATGTGATGACCTTTCATCTATTGTGTTCATCAAACACTCTCAATGATGATTCAATTTGGCTTCGCCTCTTTCAGCGCATGTTAACTGGTCCGGAAGCAAAGTGGTATATCGAATTGCCTAGATCTTCGTTTGATAACTTCAGTACCCTAGCCACAACCTTTTTAACCCATTTTCAGTTACCTATAAGGTACAAAATAGGGACTGAGCTACTTACCAATTTCAAACAAACGACAGGCACTCACATATCCGATCATATTCATGAGTGGTGATGTCATTGTAGAACGGTAAAAACATATGTTCCTGATATTGGCTGAATGGTTTATTAAGTCATTGTTACCCGCTATTACAGAAGATGTGGCAAAGGGAAGATTCGTCACTGAAGAGCAAGTTATTGCTTGTGCACAATATCTAGACTTGATCTATACTCAGTCTGGCTTGCTCTTCGATAAAATTCCTAACGCTCCTAGACAAAAATTTTCCATTCCTCCGCCTCCTAAATCAAATAAAGACTCTCATGCCGGCGATGGTGTGATAGGTATGACAAGCACTAAAACCGCAAAGGCTACATTGAAGAAGGCCCACACAGTTTCGAGTCAAAATGTAAATGAGGAAATTCTAGCCTCGGAAGTAAATGCCATGTCGATAGACAAAGGCAAAGAACCCAAGCAGCCAGGAGGCAAGAAGAAAAAACAAGGGAAGAAGAAAAACTAGGAGGACTCATCTCCTAGAAAATCTTCTGCAAACCCTTCTGGGAATGGGAAACCAAAAAATCCATGTCATATATGTGACGAGGATCACTAGACCAGAGATTGTCCATATAAAGAAGAACTTAGAAAATCTTTCAAAAGTTCGAAAACCTCGGCTGTATTGACAGATCTGTTTCCTAACCCAGGAACAAATCTGGTTGCTAGCAAAAATGCTTCCTCGTCCCAAGTGCTAATGTTGTCAGTTTCAAAGCAACTGAATGATGCTCTAATAATGACAAGGAGTAAAGATGACGGGAATCCACAGATGTTGAACAACAAGGATAATGATCAACCTAGTAGTTCAACAACAACTTCAACCAAAGTCGTGCCACCCATTATTCCTGAATTAACAATAAAACCGCCAAAGGGAGTAGTACACAAATCGACATTTAATCCTCGTGCCCGAACAACGCAACACTATAATATAGTGGAGGATTTAGCCTAATCGCCCTTCGCGATGTCGACTCTTGAGGTACTGTAAAATTGCCCCTCCCAAAAGCAGGCTTTATTATCAGCAATAGGTGGGATTGACCCAATGGATTCCAATCTTGTATCTTTTAATCACAAAGGATACGACCCTCAGTTACCAGCTCAACTAGCTTTCCTCATTCAAGTGAAAGTCCTCAACAAAATTGTTCATAGAACAATTATTGATGAGAGGGCATCCACATGTATCATGTTGATGAGTTGCTGGAAAACTCTAGGGTCTCCGTCCTTGTTGCGATCATC
Organism: Pinus taeda; assembly: GCA_000404065.3. Taxonomy (NCBI): domain Eukaryota; kingdom Viridiplantae; phylum Streptophyta; class Pinopsida; order Pinales; family Pinaceae; genus Pinus; species Pinus taeda. The sequence continues at coordinate 65,214 of APFE030974995.1, read as the reverse complement.
AACGACATTGAAAGCATTTGATGGACGAACATACACCCCGTATGGAATACTAAGTAACTTCCAAGTCCAACTGTGGGGAAAAACAGTAGAAATCGATGTTGAAGTCATCGATGGAAATCTTGATTACAACATCCTACTGGGAAGACCCTGGATATATGCCATGGCAGCCGTTGTGTCGATGTACTTTAGGAAAATTGAATTTCCTTCCGAAGGAGGAATTACAATCATCGAGCAAAAAACTTTTCTCCCCAATAGTTCACAAGTTAAGGGAAGCATTCCAATGATCCATGGAAGCCCTAACATGCTTCACAATATCAGAGTAGGCCTACTAAAAGACCATACATTAATGGGAACTTTTACCCTACCACCTCCTACAACTTTGGCGGAAGTGGCTAATGTAGGAACCTACAATATGATATCTTCCCTTCAAAAGATGTTAGAAAATGATGTTAAATTGGATCATTCGCAAGTTTTGCCTCTAACCCCACTGGAAATATTATAGAAATCAATGTTTTCAACATGGGAGGCAAACCCGCATCAACGCTCACCAAGAGTTTGGATAGATAGGTCTAAGGAATATGGTACCCCTTTAGATCCTTGGTTGCAAGTACACTCTACAGACGAAGGAATCATTCAGTCGATGATGATTGATGGGGCACCATGGGAAGAAGAACACCATCATTCCCATCTTATGAACTGGAAAGAAGATAATTCTGGCAACCTACACCATCCTTCAGTATTTAACTTTCTGAAAAATATCGTAAATACGATGGATTCCGAGAGAAACCTATCCAATATCGAAGAGACTACTTCCATAAATATCTCAACCAAAACAAATGTTGTAGAGAATATTCATGTTGGCAAATCTGATTCTTCTTCAGAACTAGAAATATATAGCACTCTCTTTTGCGAGTTCAGAGATGTCTTTGCTTGGTCATATGATGAAATTCCAGGTATTGACTCGAGCATAGTTGAACATGAAATTAAGATGTATCCAGATGTCAAACCGGTACGCTAATGGCTAAGGTAGGTGCACCCCAAGAAAGTTGTTGCCATCAAGGTGAAAGTTGAAAAACTCCTCAATGTTGGTTTCATTTACCCCGTTCCTCTAACTGATTAGGTATCGAATATTGTTCCTGTGATGAAAAAATAAGGAACGATTAGAGTGTGCGTTGATTACAGGGATGTAAATCAAGCTTGTCCGAAGGACAACTACCCTACACCATTTATCAACCAGATAATTGATGAATGTGTCGGATGCAAAATCTTTTCATTTATGGATGGATTTTCCAGGTATAATCAAAGAAATAGCCGCCCACAAGACCAGTCAAAGAATGCATTCATTTGTCCGTGGGGCACATTCGTATATCGCAAGCTACCCTTTGGTTTGAAGAACATGTTGAAGACCTGAAAATCGGGTCGACAACAAGGGGGATACCCACCCGATCCAGACCTTGGTTGGCAGCTCCTTATCCGTTTGGTATAGCGGGTCCGACTGGGGATAACAGGACCAGTATCCCGATCTTGGGTGTGTGTGTGTGTAGAATTGATTAATGTCGATCTAAGAGTACTTTTAAAGCTAATCTAATTCAAATTATTTAACCTTACTCTATGCTATTATATCTAATGAGAAACAACAAATTAAATCTATTCTAACCCGGGATATATATCTTCCATTATGCGATATAAAGGGATTTCGAATAGTAACTGGTAATAAAGATCATTCAGCTATCATAAGAAAAGAAACCATTTGAGATAAACCATTTTGCATAAGAAGTTAGGCAAAGTAGTTGTGAACAGCATATCGCATAATAAGCCATTCATATATCACACATAAACAATATGACTCCACTGTACAAAAGTGCCATATGATAACCCATATATTCATGTAGTAACATATAAACAACTAAAACTGTAAATCACTTAAAGAGTATAAGCAGACATTTCCAAGAGATAAAAGTACCATTTATGACTAGTTCTACCCATAAGCTTCAAGAAAAACCCGATCTATCTCTACTTGTTCTAAAATCTACCAAGAGTACAGAAGTGCAACATCTATAGCAGACATAAAAAATGCAAGTAAAAATAAATCTCGATCCATCCATTCATCAAAACCTTCTATGAGGGTGTAGAAGTGCATGTTCTGAGGATAAGTTTTTTTACAAATCTCCGGACCCTTCTCTAAATGCATGAGAAGGGTTAAAATACTACTTCCTAAATCTAATAATAGTGTTTTTACAAAATTGTAGGATACGGTTCTCAAACGACCGTCCTTTTTCTAATCTAAACAAAAAGAAACAACAAACTACTAAAAATAAGCTACTTCTGAATTTGATCTTTGAAACTGCAAGTGTTCAGCATGGATTTGAGAAGAGTCGATTGTCCGACTTCTGCGCTGAGCTGGGCTGCGAAAACGGAATCTATGAGAGCTGGCACTACTTACTCTGCTAAGTTTGTGATGCATTTCACAGTCATCCATTGACTGTGTGGCTTTACTAAGTATGCCCAATAGCACTCCCAATTCAGTCTGTTCAAAGCCTGGATCGCTTTTCCCTTTTCCTGCCCTTTCTCTTTCCATTCTGCCTCTATTCGTGACTTGTTTGGTAGGTATCCCGGGGTGGTTTCTATGATTAAGTTGGCTCTATGTAAATTTTCATTTACACAGTCTATAAGAACATTTGCCTGTGTCGCCGTTGCCTCTGCCGCCTATTCTGTCTGCTTGATTTGATCGTCCCACTTGCTGGAGAGAAATTCTTTATGGCTTTCATTTATTCTTGGTGCATTTTCTCTCTTCCCTTCCTCTCCATCCTGCCAAGCTATATACTCTGTCACTCGTCTGTCAACATGGTCATAGTCACTTCGCAGGGCTGTCACTTGATTGGTGAGTTTGTCGCTCAGTTCGCAATAGTGACTCCACTGCGATATTTTTTGTCCCAACTCTTCCTGTTGCTATAGAAGTTGCTCATTTAAGCTAGTAGACTCTGAAACGAATTCGGAAAGCTTGGGCTCGTCCTTGTGTATTTCTTGTAAAGCCTGCAACTGCTTTCCTTTTTCATCCAGGTTTTTCTGATAATTTATCTGCATTTGCCGAAAATCTTCTTGTAGTTTCTCGAGTTGCTTGGAAGCTTCATTGCTGGAATTGGCTTGTTGTAGCTGTTGTTGTAGTAGCTGTATCTGGTTTTCTTGCTCCCTCAACAGTTGTTGAACTTCTGACGCTTTGTCGATAGTCGCAGAAGCGTATGCTCCTGCGATTTGAGATAACTTCGTGAGATTTTCCGTCGGATTGTTGTTAGGGTCTTTCCATAAGACGTCTAAATGTTCGGCGTTCTATGATAGTGTATTCTCCAGCTTTCTCTTCTTTCTTTGCCTCCTCACCACTGCTTTATGTTGGGGACTATAGAACATATCCAGTGGCAGAATTTCCTCTACACTAATTAGGAGCTCAGAAGACGGAGCGATATGACTGTGTTCTACTTCTGAGACACTACCGACCATGGTTGAAACCATTTCCTGTGTTACCTGCGCATCGCTCACAGGCGTTCTTGGAACTTGCCCTTCAAGGCTGATTAGCTCGTTGAAGTTTTCCCACTCTTTATCGAGCTCTGTCGTGACGAGTGGCGATGTAGTGACGGGAGGAGGGACATTTCCTGGTGGGGAAGCGGTAACTTGCAGTTGCGACATGGCGCTTGACTGACAGTATCCTTGGCTGCTTCTTCGACTTTCCTTTGGTTGCTTGCAACTTTTTAGAAGGTTCGGGTGTTCCTTGGACAGCGTCAGATTTAGATTTGGAAGTACTGGAGTTTCCGCTAAGGCTGACACTTGGAGTAGGCTCTCTGGCGAGCGGTTGCAGTTTTTCTAAAGGAACACTGGATAGCCTTCTTTCTCTGAATAACAAAAATCTTTCGAGGTCGTCTGGAGATAACCTCGACTTAGCTTCTCGCAAAACTTCCTGGGATGAACTTTTATTTTGAAATAAGTCATCAAATAAATCTTTCTTTCCGGCGAACACTTTTATCCTGAAACTTATAGTGAAATCATGGGCAACATTATTTAGGTCAAAAGGTCGAGCGGGGAATTTAAATAATTGTAGGGACGTCACATTCCCTACTTCGGCAAAAGCATGTCCTACATCAAATAATGAGAAGGCCCCACACGCTATAGGAAACTGAGGCCATATGGCCTTCTTCTTGTCTTTTAGCTCTTTGGTTAGGCCGCCTTCTGAGCAAGTCTGATAGGCAATTTCCCTAGCCAAAAGCTTGTCGGGGACATATAGAGGTAGGACATGTGGAGGCACAATGCTCCCAAAGACTCTGATATAAGTGAACCATTCTTCCCCGAACCATCTTGCAACGGGGATGATGTCTATTTGTGCTTCGAGTGAGCACCTCGGGGGTTCTTCACCTTACATCATCCTATATAGGAGTAAAATGAGCCCGTGGCAAATCTGATAGAAGTGAGGGGCAAACTGTGAATCCCATAATACTTTGTGGTAAACATGGATAGGTGACGGGTCCTGGGTAGTCCATTTCCAACCAATAGTTGGAAATTTAGATACATAGCAAATAGAATCCATAATGTAAGTAGACAGATAAAATGGAGGATAGACCCTTTATGACAAGGATCTCTTAGAACAGTAATTCATGAAAGCAGTGAATAAATTATCAAAAAATATTTTGGCCCAATCCACTAGATCGGCATTTGTGGCAGCGTCTATGAGTGGTAGCCATTCAGACGAAAATTTATTTATGTCTGGCATCCCAAACAGCCTGCACGGCATGGCCGCAGCAAAACAATATGGAGAGGTGAGAGAACCAGTGCTATACATACCATTTTTATCCTTTTTTAGCAGCTCCTCTCTTATGGTCCATTCTTTAGAGGTTTCTGCCAGGTTTGGGTTCGCTGCTGCGAATTTCCTGACAAATTGCATGTTGTAGGTCGTTTGAGGCTCCGGAAGATGATACATAAGCTTTAAGTCTTGCGCAGTGAATGATCCTATGAGTCCATGCCCTGGAGCCTTGAATTGTCTGCCTTGTAACTCTGCATTGTCAAGTATCCATTTGATCATATCTGTATACGGAAATATCTTGGGTCTAGCTGCTATTCGATGAAGAAATGAACAAGCCAGCTCTTCTAAGGATGCCTCGGAAAAGTTTGGTGATCTCGCAGCACTATCGACCTTCATTACTCTGGGATTTTCCTCCTCCATCAGCCTATACATGCCTTCCCGGGTTGAAATTCCTGCGTCCCTGTTGCATGCAGTGTCTGTGTACAAGGGTGCCATCTCCTTTGCCTTTTCCTTTGCCTCGGAGCCTTGGGCATGATTCTTCTTTCCCATTTTCTTCTGCGTTTGGCTTTTTGAATCTTCTTATCTCCTAGTTCCTGTAGATTACAAGCGAGGTGGAAATGACTGATTGAGAAAGGTGATGCGAGAGTTTTAAATGCAACCGATATACTAAATATGCCACCTTACGTGAAACAATTCTTCAACAAAGCATGCGCCTTTTATTTCATTAAATAACTGACAACTAACCCACTTAATATCATTAAAAACACATGATTTGGAGTCCGATTATGGTAAGTGGTCTATCTTTGAATGGCGTGCCCGAAGGATTTGCGATTAAATGATTCATGATTCGCTTTATGCCCTATCGAAGATCGTGCCATCGCAAGGCGCGCTTATTGCAAATCGCCAGATCGCAGAATGTGTCATTGCAGCGATCGCAATATTGCAGGTCGCAACATCGCGGGTCGCAGGAGTTTGATGTTTGTTAAGTATTTCCATTTTATTTCTGCGATGTGCGATCTTGCGATCGGTGTTATCGCAGATCGGCAGATTTTGAGGTTTTACCTTATGGACATTACTTATTGCGACGCGACGTTAGGCTTAACGTTGGGGGGCCTTGCGCATTAATGCAATTTATTAAAGACCTTTACCTTATCGTAGGCTTAGGTTAGAATCTTTGAAAGACCGTTTTAAGCCTGCGATAGTATCTTTATTTTGAAGAAGGAAAATTTGATTTTTCTCAAAATTAAACTAGGGGTCCCCTATTCATTTAGTATTTTGGAGAGATAGTTAAATGAAAAAGGGGGGGGGGTTGTTGCTGGCCACAACAATTGGCGATTCACTTGGGAGAACCAGTCATCTCTGACTCTCTTTTGACGTTTTCTAAACTTCTAAAAATAATAAAAAAAAATTCTCAGAAAACTTAAACTTTATTATAGAAAGATAAAAATATTATACTTCAAACTATCAATGATATTTCGTTTCAACTCCTTTCTATTTACTTGTATTCTTAGCTTGTTCTTGCATTTACACTAGCCCTTACTTGGTCTTTGAATAAAAAATAAAATAAAGTCTTCTCTGTGTAGCAGTCCTTTTCAAATATGCTTCTTTGTCGCAGGTAGAGCCTCTACTACCAGGAGGCGTCCATAGCCTCGACAGGGTTACCTATTAACCAGTAATGATCCTTTACCCTGCCTAAGTGTTTACAACTATTCAGAGAAAAACCCATTCTGACACTTATTCTTTTTTATTCTCTAAAGAACAATGTCTTGGTTTGGTGGCCAAATTACGACACAGTCATTCACTAGATTTATACTTTTGTTGAACAAGCTGGCTCGTGATGAGACCCCTTGTCTTTTGATTGCAACAATCTTGAGTCGTTGCCCTGTTTTGGTGGACAGTTTTGGCAAAGTTAGCAAGTTATAATATCTGTGATGATGATAAGTCGGCTCGTGATGAGACCTCTTATTATTTGAGATATAGTGTTTTCATTGGGTTGCTTCCCTGAATGCTGCGATTTCCTTTGGCAGGGAGGAAGTCAATTTTCTTTCCTTAAGAAAGTTCTGGACGACAATAATAAAGCTTCTTTGGTAGTCGCTGTTTCTACAGGGATTCCTCATCTTGTCATTGATGCCTTTCATTGTACTGACGTAAAACAATTGCTTCGCTGAGATTACTTTCTTCAGTTTTTTTGGAGTTGAAACTAATATCATATCTGGTTTAAAGTTCTATTGATAATAAAGATCAAGTTTCAAAGAAAAATATTTGTCATTCATAGAGCAAAAGTTCAAAATCTTGACAAAGAAAAGGTGTCTTTCGTAAACGTCGAGTGCTGCTAACCAAAGAAAACTTTATTCATGGGAAAAACTTAACGAAGTGAGAGGCAGACATTCCCTATGGTTGTATAGACAATAGGGATGATCCTCTTTTCCTATTTCGACCATCAACTACTCAAAAATAAACCTAACTACTTAACTAAACTACCGGTACTCCTTTTATACAAAAATTTGACTAGGTGAAATGATATTTCCAATTGAGCCATTTTCTCATTTTTACTCCTATAGGTATGCAACTTTCCAACGTTGGTGTTAAGAACATAATTTTCCTTGGGATGCTAACGTTGGATGTGGAATAGGAATGCATAACTCTAGTTGGAATTTTGTCCGAAATTTCTTTCTCGCAAAATATTCCTTCCAACTGGATATCTATTGGATCATAGAAGTAAAGATGAATTTCTGTTGTAGCTTGATGATCTTGTAATGGAGGAAGTTCTGTACTTCCTTGACATAGCTTGGCTTTCCACAATGGTAGCTCATCTTTTGGATGCTCTTTGATAAGGTGTTGGTTATACCAGAATAATCTATCAAAAAACTGAAAATTTAAAACGCAATCTGATTTTGTACAAGATGAGTGTAAGTGGGAATAATAATAAAAAAAGTTTTTTGTACAAATAAAGTTACAGTACAACTGGGATAAGCTTGTAGAATTTTGTTGTTCACAAGAACTGGCCAGGTCATGTGAAACAGAAGATAGACTATGATTATGAATAGGCATGGGGGTTTTTTCAAGGTATGAATCATAAATCAGGAGATTGTCTTGGTCAGCAAAATCAGGCGAATGATCTTTGGCCTCAAAATGAGGATTAAATGATATGTTTTCCAAATTAAACACATATTTCGTTAAAATTGGAATTTTTTTATTACAAGGACATTAATATAATTGAGCTTTTTGGTTATTTTGAAATTCTAGATCCACTATTTAATTCCAAATTTAATGAAATATTCGTTATTAGAATATCTCTCATTTTTTGAGCTTTGATGAGTTACTTGAGATAGATCGATAACATCGTCGTTGGCAAAGTAACCATGACAACTAATTTTATAAGTTTCCCTAGATTCTTCCTTTTGTTCATATATCTTCGGACAAGGAGATTCAAATGTTCCTTGCTTGGAAAGAATCAAGGGATGTTCTCCAACTACCTCTTTATTTTGAAAATCTAATGATGACTTTTTAAAATTGTCCTCTATGTTTTTTGAAACATCTTTACTGTTAAGAGGGGAAAAGTTATCATCATTAAAAACATCAGGGTAAAGAGAGAAGTGTGATTCTGAAGAACCGCAATTAAGATTATCATCATGGAAAAATACTCGTTCATCAGATTCAATATGGACATCGGGTTTCAGATCATACCTTTGTGTGCTGATACTTCCTGAAAGAAAAATAGTTTGTTGTTCTGACCTTGGCATCTGCATCTGTTGACTTGCAACGAGACCATCTGACCTTGTATCAAAGTCATCTCTTGGTTCCAAGGTAGACTTCCCTCCATCGTATTTGCTTTTGTCTTCTTGTATTAGAGTATGGATAACTCTTAGGCTTTGAGGGCTTCTTTCATTATGAGCAATTTGCATATTCAAATTGGAATTCTCGTTCATATTAGAAAGAAAAGAGACAAAACTCGGACTAGTTTCTGGTTGATCAGTTATAGGAGGCAGGGAAAGTTCATCATAATCTAAAGATTGTTCATCTAGGAGTTCACTTTCACTATTGTACTTTAGACAATCTAAATGAAATTTCATATTAAAATCCCTAATAGATTCATCGTTTTCTCTGAGATGATCAATTTCATCGTATACCTGGTCATAGTCATAACAATCAAATTCAAGAACAAAAATCTTGGCGAATTGGTCCCAGCTGTGGATTGATGCAACTGGGAGGTTTCTGCACCATTTTCTAGCTTCTGCCGTGAGTGTAAGAGTAAAAATACTGCATGAAACGCCTTCATCAATTCTCGGAATATCATAATTTGAAATTCTTTGAATACATTGAAGGGCATGATTAAAAGCAGAAGAGTAATTCTTACCATTGAATTTTACCTGAGACAAGAGTCTTACCACTTCATGTGGAGTGTTGGAAGAGGTAGGAACATGGATGCAGCTCCAAATGGGAAGTCTGTGAGCAACCATCCAGATTCAAATGTTACGATTTGAAAATCATTCCAACAGATACTATGTTCAGGCCCTCCTTCTAGCACCAAATATGTTGAATCCCCGAAAATCGGGTCGACAAAAGGGGGATACCCACCCGGTCCGGACCTTGGTTGGCAGCTCCTTATCCGTTTGGTATAGCGGGTCCGACTGGGGATAACAGGACAAGTTTCCCGATCTTGGGTATGTGTGTGTGTAGAATTGATTAATGTCGATCTAAGAGTACTTTTAAAGCTAATCTAATTCAGATTCTTTAACCTTACTCTATGCTATTATATCTAATGAGAAACAACAAATTAAATCTATTCTAACCCGGGGTATATATCTTCCATTATGCGATCTAAAGGGATTTCGAATAATAACTGGTAATAAAGATCATTCAGCTATCATAAGAAAAGAAACCATTTGAGATAAACCATTTTGCATAATAAGTTAGGCAAAGTAGTTGTGAACAGCATATCACATAATAAGCCATTCATATATCACACATAAACAATATGACTCCACTGTACAAAAGTGCCAAATGATAAACCATATATTCATGTAGTAACATATAAACAACTAAAACTGTAAATCGCTTAAAGAGTATAAGCAGACATTGCCAAGAGATAAAAGTAACATTTATGACTAGTTCTACCCATAAGCTTCAAGCAAAAACCGATCTATCTCTACTTGTTCTAAAATATACCAAGAGTACAGAAGTGCAACATCAGTAGCAGACATCAAAAATGCAAGTAAAAATAAATCTCGATCCATCCATTCATCAAAACCTCCTCTGAGGGTGCAGAAGTGCATGTTCTGAGGATAATATTTTGACAAATCTCTGGACCCTTCTCTAAATGCATGAGAAGGGTTAAAATACTACTTCCTAAATCTAATAATAGTGTTTTTACAAAATTGTACGATACGGTTCTCAAACGACCGTCCTTTTTCTAATCTAAACAAAAATAAACAGCAAACTACTAAAAATAAGCTACTTCTGAATTTGATCTTTGAAACTGCAAGTGTTCAGCATGGATTTGAGAAGAGTCAGTTGGCCGACTTCTGCGCTGAGCTGGGCTGCGAAAACGGAATCTATGAGAGCTGGCACTACTTACTCTGCTGAGTTTGTGATGCATTTCACAGTCATCCATTGACTGTGTGGCTTTACTAAGTATGCCCAATAGCAGTCCCAATTCAGTCTGTTCAAAGCCTGGATCGCTTTTCCCTTTTCCTGCCCTTTCTCTTTCCATTCTACCTCTATTCGTGACTTGTTTGGTAGGTACACCGGGGTGGTTTCTGTGATTAAGTTGGCTCTGTGTAAATTTTCATTTACACAGTCTATAAGAACATTTTCCTGTGTCGCCGCTACCTCTGCTGCCTATTCTGCATGCTTGATTTGATCGTCCCACTTGTTGAAGAGAAATTCTTTATGGCTTTCATTTATTCTGGGTGCATTTGCTCTCCTCCTTTCCTCTCCATCCTGCCAAGCTATATACTTTGTCACTCATCTGTCAACCTGGTCGTAGTCACTTCGCAGGTCTGTCACTTGATTGGTGAGTTTGTCGCTCAGCTCGCAATAGTGACTCCACTGCGATATTTTTCGTCCCAACTCTTCCTGTTGCTGCAGAAGTTGCTCATTTAAGCTAGTAGACTCTGAAATGAATTTGGCAAGCTTGGGCTCATCCTTGTGTATTTCTTGTAAAGCCTGTAACTGCTTTCCTTTTTCATCCAGGTTTTTTTGATAATTTATCTGCATTTACCGAAAATCTTCTTGTAGTTTCTCGAGTTGCTTGGACGCTTCATTGCTGGCATTAGCTTGTTGCAGCTGTTGTTGTAGTAGTTGTATCTAGTTTCCTTGCTCCCTCAACAGTTGCTGAACTTCTGACGCTTTGTCGATAGTCGCAGAAGCGTATGCTCCTGCGATTTGAGATAACTTCGTGAGATTTTCCGTCAGATTGCTGTTAGGGTCTTTCCATAAGACGTCTAAATGTTCAGTGTCCTGTGACAGCATATTCTCTAGCTTTCTCTTCTTTCTTTGCCTCCTCACCACTGCTTTATGTTGGGGACTATAGAACATGTCCAGTGGGGGAATTTCCTCTACACTAAGTAGGAGCTCAGAAGACAGAGCGATATGACTGTGTTCTGCTTCTGAGACACTACCGACCATGGTTGAAACCATTTCCTGTGTTACCTGCGCATCGCTCACAGGCGTTCTTGGAACTTTCCCTTCAAGGTTGATTAGCTCGTTGAAGTTTTCCCACTCTTTATCGAGCTCTGTTGTGACGAGTGGTGATGTAGTGACGGGAGGAGGGAAATTTCCTGGTGGGGAAGCGGTAACTTGCAGTTGTGACATGGCGCTTGACTGAGCAGTATCCTTGGCTGCTTCTTCAACTTTCCTTTGGTCGCTTGCAGACTTTTTAGAAGGTTCGGGTGTTCCTTGGACAGCGTCAGATTTGGATTTGGAAGTACTGGAGTTTCCGCTAAGGCTGACACTTGGAGTAGGCTCTCTGGCGAGCGGTTGCAGTTTTTCTAAAGGAACACTGGATAGCCTTCTTTCTCTGAATAACAAAAATCTTTCAAGGTCGTCTGGAGATAACCTCGACTTAGCTTCTCGCAAAACTTCCTGGAATGAAATTTTATTTTGAAACAAGTCATCAAATAAATCTTTCTTTCCGGCGAACACTTTTATCCTGACACTTATAGTGAAATCATGGGCAACATTATTTAGGTCAAAAGGTCGAGCAGGAAATTTAAATAATTATAGGGACGTCACATTCCCTACTTCGGCAAAAGCATGTCCTACATCAAATAATGAGAAGGCCCCACAAGCTACAAGAAACTAAGGCCATATGGCCTTCTTCTTGTCTTTTAGCTCTTTGGCTAGGCCGCCTTCTGAGCAAGTCTGATAGGCAATTTCCCTAGCCAAAAGCTTGTCGGGGACATACAGAGGTAGGACATGTGGAGGCACAATGCTCCCAAAGACTCTGATATAAGTGAACCATTCTTCCCCGAACCATCTTGCAATGGAGATGATGTCTATTTGTGCTTCGGGTGAGCACCTCGGGGCTTCTTCACCATACATCATCCTATATAGGGGTAAAATGAGCCCGTGGCAAATCTGATAGAAGTGAGGGGCAAACTTTGAATCCCATAATACTTTGTGGTAAACATGGATAGGTGACGGGTCCTGGGTAGTCCATTTCCAACCCATAGTTGGAAATTTAGATACATAGCAAATAGAATCCATAATGTAAGCAGACAGATAAAATGGAGGATAGACCCTTTGTGACAAGGATCTCTTAGAACGGTAATTCATGACAGCAGTGAATAAATTATCAAAAAATATTTTGGCCCAATCCACTAGATCGGCATTTGTGGCAGCGTCTATGAGTGGTAGCCATTTAGACGAAAATTTATTTATGTTTGGCATCCCAAACAGCCTGCACAGCATGGCTTCAGCAAAACAATATGGAGAGGTGAGAGAACTAGTGCTATACATACCATTTTTATCCTTTTTTAGTGGCAACTCTCTTCTGGTCGATTCTTTAGTGGTTTCTGCCAGGTTTGGGTTCTTTGCTGCGAATTTCCTGACAAATTGCGTGTTGTAGGTCGTGTGAGGCTTCGGAAGATGATACATAAGCTTTAAGTCTTGCGCGGCGAATGATCCTATGAGCCCATGCCCTAGAGCCTTGAATTGTCTGCCTTGTAACTCTGCATTGTCAAGTATCCATTTGATCATATCTGTATATGGAAATATCTTGGGTCTAGCTGCTATTCGATGAAGAAATGAACAAGCTAGCTCTTCTAAGGATGCCTCGGAAGAGTTTGGTGATCCCGCGGCGCTATCGACCTTCATTACTCTGGGATTTTCCTCCTCCAGCAGCCTATACATGCCTTCCCAGGTTGAAATTCCTGCTTCCCTGTTGCATGTAGTGTCTGTGTACAAGGGCGCCATCTCCTTTGCCTTTTCCTTCGCCTCAGAGCCTTGGGCATTATTCTTCTTTCCCATTTTCTTCTGCGTTCAGCTTTTTGAATCCTCTTATCTCCTAGTTCCTGTAGATTACAAGCGAGGTGGAAATGACTGATTGAGAAAGGTGATGGGAGAGTTTTAAATGCAACCGATATACTAAATATGACACCTTACGTGAAAAAATTCTTCAGCAAAGCACGTGTCTTTTATTTCATTAAATAACTGACAACTAACCCACTTACTATCATTAAAAGCACATGATTTGGAGTCAAATTATGGTAAGTGGTCTATCTTTGAATGGCATGCCCGAAGGATTTGTGATTAAATGATTCATGATTCACTTTATGCCCTATCGAAGATCATGCCATCGCAAGGCGCGCTTATCGCAAATCGCCAGATCACAGAATGTGTCATCACGTCGATCGCAATATCGCAAGTCGGAACATCGCGGGTCGCAAGAGTTTGATGTTTGTTAAGTATTGCCATTTCATTTTTGTGATGTGCGATCTTGCGATTGGCGTTATCGCAAATCGGCAGATTTTGAGGTTTTACCCTATGGACATTACTTATTGCGACGCGACGTTAGGCTTAACGTTGGGGGGCCTTGTGCATTAATGCAATTTCTTAAAGACCTTTACCTTATCGTAGGCTTAGGTTAGAATCTTCGAAAGACCGTTTTAAGCCTGCGATGGTATCTTTATTTTGAAGAAGGAAAATTTGATTTTTCTCAAAATTAAACTAGGGGTCCCCTATTCATTTAGTATTTTGGATAGATAGTTAAATGAATAAGGGGGGGGGGTTGTTGCTGGCCACAACAAAACGCAGGGGAAACTTTTCAGAGAGCAATGAACTATCCTTTCCATGTCATCAAAAACATCATTCAGCCTTATCTCGATGATCTCCCAACTCATTCGCGCCATTTGAGAGCGATATTTCTACGTTGCCGACACTACAAAATATGACTCAATCCACACAAATGTATGTTTTGTGTAAGTTCTGGTCGTTTACTTGGCTTCGTAGTCTCAAAGGATGGGATTCGTCTCGACCCTTGCAAGGTTCAGGCAATCATAGATTTGCTTCCACCCTCAAACTTGCTTCAGATTCAGAAAATCCAAGGGAAAGCAATTTCCTTAGGAGGTTCATTCCAAATTACGTCGAACTAGCTAAAAGTTATACTCGTCTATTGAAAAAGGAAGTACCCTTCATTTGGGACCAGTTTGTGCAAGCCTCCTTTGATGATTTAAAGAAATATCTAATACAAGCATCATTAATGTATGCTCCTGATTATCAAAAAGACTTTAACTTGTATTTGGCTGCAACAGATATGACCATAGCAATGGTTTTAGTTCAAGAAGACAATGGAATTGGACATCCTATATATTATTTAAGTCGAAAGTTAAATGATATGGAAATGAAATACTCCTACGTTGAAAAGCTCGCCCTCGCAGCTGTTCAAGTGATACAGAGATTTCGACATTATGTCCTCTTCAGGAAAACTACCATTTTATCAGATTGCAACCCCATGACTTATATATTTTCGCGACAGTTGCTGGGGGGCAAATATTCAAAATGGATAGCAATTCTACACGGGTTTGATTTGGAATTCAAAAAATTCAAATCAAAGAAAGCCCTGGTATTCGCGGAGTTACTATGCAACATCCGAAGAAGCAATCGTGGATGAAAAATTGTTTATGATATCTTCAAGCAATCTGTGGTACGGAGATATAATAATTTATCTCCAAACAGAAACATATAGGTCTAATACTTCACACTTCGAACAATGACGTATTCGATACCAAGCAAAAGACTACGTGATCGTCGGTGATACTCTTTACTGTCGTGGTATTGGTACAGTTTTGCAGAGGTGCCTCACTCTTGAGGAGGCCAAAAAATTCCTGAATGACCGTCATTCAGGCGCATGTGGGGGGCATCAATCTAGTTATGCTACGGCGCAAAAAAATTTGCGAGCAGGATACTTTTGGCCAACAATGTTCAAAGATTGCATAACCCCAGTTAGAAGTTGTCATGCTTGCCAACCCGCACTGCTGCAACCAGTAGTATCTGTTGGGCCATTCACCAAATGGGGCACAGATTTCATGACATGTAACCCCACCTCGGCCGGGGGCATGGGTACACAATATCGCAGTAGACTATTTTACCAAATGGGCCGAGGCGATGCCTACATTAAAAAACAACGGTGAAACGGCTGCTCCTTTCTTTGTTAATCACGTAGTCTCCAGATTCAGCGTTCCACAGGCCATAGTCACAGATCATGGATCGCATTTTCACAATCACATGATGGTTGAGTTGGCTGCCAAATTAGGACTGTCCCACGGCAGCTCTACTTCGTACTATCCACAAGCTAACAGACAAGTTGAGGCAATCAACAAAGTCCTAAAGCGCATGCTATAAAGGATGATCGGAGTCCACAAATGGGATTAACACCTAATCCTGTACTCGGCCTTGTGGGCATACCGGACATCGGTAAGAAATGCAACCGAATTCACACCTTTTCAATTGGTGTACAGTCTAGAAGCAATCTTACTCGTTCAATGTGAAATCTCATCGCTCAAACTCGCAGTCGACCCTCTCCCAGTAACCTCAGAAGAAGAGGCTCTTTTTTTGGAACTAATCCATTTGGATGAAACCCGTCGTGATGCAGCTTCAGCTAATGAAGCTCATAAGAAGTGAGTCAAAGCACAATTCGACAAGAATGTCAAACCTCGTGTCTTCTCAGAAGGTGACCTAGTATTACTTTACGACCAGGAATCCGATAAGGTTGGAGCAGGGAAATTCAAATCATTATGGATGGGTCCCTATATTTTTAAGTGAGTATTAGCAAAAGGAGCCTACGAGTTGATGGACAATGACGGGATTCCACTGGCGCAACCTCGCAATGGGTTGTACCTCAAGCGTTACTATGCTTGGTTTCGCATAGTAATCTTCATGCTTTTGTGACATTTTTGTTTTCACCAAGAGCGTTCAGTTTGGTTAAGTAATCCAAATTTTGCATTCATTGCAGATGTTAAACCTACTAGAACCATTTGTTGGATATGCCGACGGAGCAAGTCGTAGTTCGCGGAACCTGTCTTTTGCGGCATGGGCCATTTTCAATCCCAGCGCCGAGTTCGTAAGTTTTAGAGGAGTGTGTATTGGTCGGTCTATGAACAATATCACTGAGTGCAGTGCATTGATAGAACTCATTTCTAATGCCATCAAACATGGCATATGCCGACTTGTCGTCAGGCTAGACTCATAGCTCGTCATTCTACAACTCACCAGCATCTATTTTGCACGAAATCCAGCTATCTATCACATGTTCCTAAGGGTCAAAATTTTGGAAAGACAGTTCGATTTCATCCAATATAAACATATTTCCAGAAGTTTAAATACATTAACAGACTCATTGGAAAATTATGTGTTAGATAGACATTTGCGACATTTATAAAAAGAAGCATCACATCAATATATGCAACAGGATCATGTAACTTAACCAAAATAAAGCTCCGAAAATCAAAAATATATTTCAAAAATGTTTATAGTCAGTACATAATGTTCTGTAACCAAGACAAAGTTGGTCAAATGACCCAAAACTCAAAATGCTAGGGGGCATCCTGGTCTAATGATGCTGGTGATAACAAGTCACCGCCTGTGCAATCATGCGTAAAATCCTAGTCCATCGACTCAACACTCCAGTAGTATGTCACTACAACCGTAGAGGCAGCTCGTCTGTCCTCACATCTGGGATACCAAGGGTAAGACCCTCGATCTGGTCCTGTAGTGCTGAAAGAGTCTCGACCACATCAAGGTCGCAAAAAATGGCCCTCCCAACAGCCTCTCCTGCTGGAGCGGCCACTGGGTCTCTGCGGCGTACTGCCGGTCAAACTGGTCCAACATCTGCATGAGCACATGAGTTTTGATTAGTCTTGATCATAAGAATATAAGAACATTATAAAGAACAATGAACAGAGATATGGTTAGAAGAATTACCCATGGCACCCCACTGCTCGCCAACCGGCAGCACCAAGTCTGGATCACCTCGGAAATCCATACCAACATATGGGAACCTAGCATAAACCATCTCCTGATGATCGAACCACTCAAACAAAGTCTTAGAAAAAGAAATCTGGGGCTGGACAGCATGCCGAGACATGAGGTCAACCCATCTCTGCATCCGTGGTTCAGTCGGTGGAGGTAGGCCAAGTGAAATGTACTGCAACTGCATCAGTGGGATTCTCTCCAAGGCGAAAGTGGTTAAAATAGAACCATATCCAAAGTTCTTGGATCTTCCACTTTTCACCTTGGTCAATTGTTCTTTCATCACAGAAAGTAGTGCATCACACCAATTGAACACCTTCGGTTCAAGGCATTCCAAAGCATACTGCATGTAAGATCTGTTAGCTATGTGAAGAGCAGAGCAACCAGCTAGTCTAGCAATAGTGAACAGAATGGTCCGCAAGGGCTGGTCAGTGACATCTCGGATATTGATCTTGCCGTCCGTACTCGGCTGAGATCCCTCTCTGCAATGCCAGCGAATGTACTACCTCACGGACGCACCCCCGCAGGCGGAGCCTCATAATGAGAGAGGGGCACCATGCCTCGATAAACCGGTCAAAAAATAGATGTCCATGACTGTCAAGGGGATCTATTTGCCCCTAACCTAGAATACCTGGTTGATAGGATCCCAGGAATTGAGGAAATATTTCAACAAACTGATTTGTTGCCTCATGCTAGAGATACGGAAAAACTTCAACAAGCCACAGTTCCGCAATGCAGCTACTGTGCCCAGCTCATGTAAAGCAACAATGTCCTCTTCTTCATGCTCACGTTCTCACCATGTAACAACCATTTTGCTCCAATGAATCTTTGAAAAACAAACAAGGGAAGAGTCAGGATCTTCATTTGGTAAAAAAACAGGCAAAAACCCATGAGGAAACTGTGCAAAAACTTTCATCCCTGCGCACATCACACCCCAGCAAGTGTACTGTGAGCGATGCATACTAACTAGTCAGTGGGAAGATTAGTATGCATCACACCTTTCGATTAACGAAGGGTGCGATGGTCCCAGGGTGAGTTATTCAAACACTAGAGGCTTAGTAAAACAAGGAAACAAGCTCAGTATCCAAAATGAAAGGCATGCAATTGAAGAGCACAAGTTTAGCTCCTACTTGGTCTGAACGGCGTCAAGAATCGTCCACAGAATCTCCCGGAATCCGTTGGTGAAAATCAGGGGGGAAAAGCACCTCCAGAGCTCCAACAAACCAAATTCAAATGAAATGGTAAAATGAGAGGTAAAAGTCACTTTTAATTTACCATGCACGTAATTCAAGTGAAATACTAGTGTTCTTAACTCATTTATCAAGCATATGTTTTCATTTCTAATCATTTTGATGAAGCAAATGAATAGGTAGTACAATCTTTGAAAGAAAAAAATGCTAATGGTGAATCAAAGATTCAATGACCATCATCGCGAGCAATGTTACCGCAGGGTTCAAGCTCGTTAAAAAATAAACCCTCCACAAGCAGTTTTAGCGCATAGTTCAAGCTCATTAAAAGATAAACATAAGTCATGAGAAAATGTTTCCCTCAGCGTTTAAGCTCATTAAAAAATGAACCAGTAAATAACCATTGTGAATGCCTTATCACCAGCTTTTGAGCCTTGGTCGTGTTCTCATCATCACCTCCACTCTATTTTTAGCTAATCATTCACCCCCATATGATTGTTTATGCCTTCGAGGAACATTTGCGAAGAGTGATTCTATTAGCCATCCTTGTGACACTACCGTGATTGGCAAATTTCAAATCTTACCTGGAATCAGCTGCTACCCGAAACCATCACTTGTTCCTCGAAAATGAGTCTTCTTTAAGCTCTGTTTACCTAACTTGTAAAATATGAAAATATTGCCGAGCGATTGGCCTCTCTGGCTCATTAAAGTCATCAGAAGTACAATCCCTCCTCGAGATTTTAATCTTTCCGGACCTGAGGGATTATTACACAAAAAGATCAAGTGCTTGTCTTGTTCTGCTTGTTAAAGCTATCGAAAATTCATCCCTTTTGTATTATTTTACGCTTTTTTCAGACTCAAGAGAATGCATGAAGAAAAAGAACCATTGGAGTCTCCTTTCCATTAATTTCAGACTCTCTAAAATTGAAAGGGACCGAGTTATCTTTGTCGTTAAACTCGTTAAAACCAAATAGCAACAAACTCGTGCACATGGGTGAGAACGAGTTTCACTGTCGCTAGGCTCGCTAAAATATAGTGACAAGTTCGCCTGAAGGGTGGATTATAGAACAAGCATATGTTATCCTCCTCAAGCTTAACAAAAATAAAGAGGTACTGGTCAGCAATGACTGGGGAAAATTGGGAAGAAAACTCGAAGAAACTTTATTGTTAGCAAGTCGCTCTTGAACATGACACTTTCTTTCCACATCCATGCCGGGTTGGGTTGTTCCGTTCACTGGTCATCACCATTCTTCCATCACACCATCCATCTTTGGGGTTAACTCTACCAATCCATCGTCAGTGTCGCAGATATGTTCAAGAGAAGTCATTCAGACAATTCACCTGTGTCTCACCCACTGCAATACATTTATGCTCCATTCCTTCATGACTGCCACCCTGAAACCTGTATCGTCAAATTGTTTTCACCTCCAAAATCATTTGCTTCATTCCGTGTCATTGATGTGGGATTCATTAAGGCCCTCCTGTGATGGGTCGCTTCTTGTCGACATCAGCCCATTATCCAAGAAGTTGACTTAGGAACAACCCTTTCAGTACTTTGAAGCTTGCATGCCTCAATGGCAAGTTTGTCACTTTTGGTGACAGGTTTACGTCAATGGCCTTTGATCGAGAGATTTTACACGGTGTTCGATGCCAAGTCCTTTTTCACACCACGTGAATTGTACTGTAGTACCTTGAGGATCATTGTCGTTATTGGTGATTCCTCTCGCGCCTGTTAATAACTTACATCATTGCCTAGTAATCGGGCAATGTCTTTCCATGTTCAACTCCAGAACATTTTTTCACATGGATCAACTTGTACTTCAAGTGAAGATTGAACACGTTTTGAAGACCTCAGATCTAGTTTCATCCATCCGGGCTATGATATATTCAAGAATATAAAGGCATCAAGTGTACATCATTTCCGAACGAATGATCATCCAAATCAAAGGATGATGAGTCCATATCATCAGTCTGTCACACAGACGATTGCCTGTCCTATGTACATGAAAATGAATTTATAAAGCTAAGCATGGGAATGCCTGCCTCAGCTAGATCATGAAAAAATGTTGTCAAAATAATGTATTGTATTGTATCTTATTATAGGTCGCCTCCTAGCTCGGAAAAACTTTAGATCCTCATAGTAAAGCATTTCACCCAACATCAGAAAGATTAACGACCTCATGGTTTAGGGGGGAACTTTTATAGACATTTTTGGGCACTTCAACCCCAATCATAAATGTCCATAAAATGAGGGCTACTAAGTCCCTAAAAGTGTTGCTTCACTGCCTAAAGGAACAAGGTCAACTTATTACATCATCTCCCAGAAGTTCTCCACTAAAAGCTACTCATAAATGGTCAAAACTGGACCATACTGAAAGCTCAATGCAGAGGGTGCAATGCATATCACCTTCCCAGTGTACAGGGTGCAATGCATACTGATTTACTCCTCTGTAGGGTGTGATGGTCGGGAATGGACAAATGGCAGGGACAAAAATGCGAGGTGGAAGATCATGGAATCTTCCGGAAGCTTCCCCTCTGACACTTGCCTCTCTATTTTCGACCAGAGATGAGTAAGAGATCATCATTCTCCAAGTGGAAGCAGGAACTATCAGAGAGAAGACACTAATCAAGATACTAAAAGATGACTCACCTCTCTGTAATCATCTATATATGGATCCCTCATCACAGAGATCCAAAGACTGGAATTTTGTATCTTATAGAGAAGTGTTGTTGGTATTCTGGTGTACATTCACAGTGTTGGGTGATCTAGCTTTGGTTGAGGTGAAGAAGGGCTTCCTAGCTAGAGGATGATGCTGGGTCAAAGCACAAGGTTGTAATCCTCTTGCTACTTTTCATCTGAATAAAGCTATTCTTGTTTCCTTCCATATTCTTGTGCACTTGTTTATATATGCATGTATATGGTTAATACACATCTAATCTTGTATTATTTATGAATTTAGATCCTTGTTTCTTGCATAGTAGTATGTTGCTGTGATTCCACAGGTCCTTGTGAAGCTGGGCAGACAAAGAAGAAGCGGCGAAACTCTATCAAGAAGGAGAGGAAATCAAACGCAAGACTCAGGTTGGCCCTCTTGGTTCTCCTCTCATCTATTTTCATAAAAGGAAGCAATAGTAGACTTTGATTGTTTGTTTCTAAGATAGACACCCATCTTAGTGGGAATAAAAGCATCTGAGTGAACACTATTCCCAGATAACACTGATGCTATGTGTCATTCAATGAATAGAATTGGGAAACCCCTCCCGAATACCACCAAGCCCACAAAAGCAATGTGAAATAAACCTTCTTACCTCCCTCTCACTAAATGAAAACATTGTCTACTATTCACTTTGCACCAAAATTCAAAAAATCAAAATTTTACCCGTTTAAACACGAAAAAACAAGTTTTGCTCATTTTTGCCTGTTTGTGCAGTAAAACCCTGTGTAACCCTTATGTGCCACCTGAAGCCTCTGCTAACCAATTCAAGCATGGTTTACCTCCCAAAAGCACTTTGGACTCACTCCATAGACCTATAAATCTCGATAATGCCATTAATGACCCTCCTTGTCAACCCAACGTTTTCCTAACAGTTTGTTTTATTTTACAGGTGATCAAAAGACCACAGCGTTGGATAAAACGTCTTAATACTAGTCATAAGACCTATTTACTCCAAGATTTTTATCAAACCTATTCAAACAGAGATGGAAAAGAAAACATACAGTTAAAAGACAAGCAAAGGAAACATGAAATTAAATGATTTATTGTTGAAATAGACAGTAAAAACCTAAAATATATAGTCAAGGTAAAATGACACAGTAAAGAATAGTCAAAGTGTATCAGGGTTAAAGAGTATCAGATTGAAGACCAAATCAAGTAAAGCAGCTAGCATGAAGACAAACAACAAGGAAGATAGTTACAAAGCATAAAATTTCATGTCAAAGTGAAGACAGATGAAAAAACAGAGCGATAAAAGTAAACAATAAAAGTAAACATGGAGGCTGTAAGGGTTGAAAAGAGATGAAAACACTTTCATCAGCAACAATGAAGTTTATCCAAAGTAAAAGTGAAAAACAGTTAAAAGAAATTTAAGGTTAAGAGATGAAATCAGAGCAGAAATGGTACATTCTTCAGAAATTTCCGGTTTAGGTCATAGTTTTTCAGAAACTAGTTCGGCCAATCCAAGATGAATTTTGAAAAACTAGAGGAGGTTTGTGCTTCTAAAAGGTGAATATACAAAAACGTATCTCACATTTTACATAGGTATTACCAAAATTGAGATAAGTGCATGTCTTCATAGCCTATTTTTCGGATTGTGCAAAGTCCTGTTTTTGACATCTTTTTGCAGAGAATAGTGTGAATAGCTGGAGCTAAATTTTGGGAAACTGAGAGAGTATTATCTTAGAAACATACTTATATACAATTATTCTTTCACTTTTTACATATCTATCTCAGATTGAGATATAGAAAGGTATCAATGGACCCTAAGTTTGTAGAATTGCTGGGGTAGAATGCACAAAGAAAGGATGTAGTTAGTGACTTCGATGCCTCATCATCAATCAAGAGTTGCTATCAAATTCGAATTTCTCTTATTTGTCACCATCAATCCATAAATATAGTGCCAAATAGATTCATTAGTTTTGAGTGTCCTTTATTTAAGTTCTAATAATGTAAAACAATTTTAGATATTTGTAAAACCAATCTTGATATTTTTTCAAGATATTTCAGTTTAAAATTTGTATAAATACTTCTTCATTTGAAGTATTTTCTGTGGTTTCCAAGACATTACTATATAATTTTTCTCTCAAGTCAAAGTTCTATTATATCAATGACTGGATTGGCTTGCTAGATCAAGGAATAAAGATCAGATATTTTACAGGATTCTTATGTAAAGCAAAATACAAATAAGTATTCTCTCATGTTTACTATTGTTTTTTCTTATGTGTCTTCATAATATTGTTTGTTTCTCTAAATCTAAATGTATCACAAGGAATGATATTTTAGAAATTGCTTGAATGCACTCTATATTGACTATTTTACATTCTGAATGTTTTCTCCTAAACTGTCTTAGCTAGGGATTTCTTAACTGCTCCTTAGCTTTCATAGTTTCTCCTCTGGTCTATAGCAAAGGATGCTTAATTTCTCTTTATTCATGATCACTCTCTGTTCTTCATTCTGATCCTAGTCAAAGGATTCTTAAGTGCTATTTCACCCTAGTAAGAATCACATCACCCATTAGACCTGAAGATTTGCCTTTTGCTTTACTAGTTTGCCCCGTGAACATTCCCTTTAATGATTTGGTCTAGTTATGCTATCCATTTATTGACTCCATAGCCTAATGGCTTGAAGACCTAACTCTATTCATCTGCTCCAAGAATTTCACCACCCAACCTTCAATTCGAAATCAAAACCCCATGAACACTAAGAACTAGCCTAAAATCCCATAAAAACAAAGCTAAATTATAAAGAGAGAGCCCTCTCTGGACTTAGGTTGGCTAGAACCTAAGCCTAAAAGATTGGTTTTTGGCTACCTTGGTATTTTCCTTCTTCTGATAACTTCTAGGGAAAACTTCTAAGTGATAACGTAGTGGCAACTTCGTTGGGGAGAACTAACATTTTCCTCAGAAATATTTTACAGGTTTAAATCTAGTCTATGATGGTGGACAGTGATCAGACACACAAAGGTTAAAATCATCCACCTGGTGACTCCAAATCAATTTCACAATCAAGACTCAACTGGAGGAATGAACCTGAAAGAAAAATACAAAAATATCAAGCTTTTAACTTGGATTGTTATCCAAGATATTATGTTCTTTCTCATTGAAAAAAAAAATCAATTTATATTGTATTTTAGAGAAGATTTTAAATTAACTTTTTATTATTTCCCTTTGAAAAGTGTAGATATAAAGTATCCTTACATATGTGAACAACAGTATTCTAACTCTTATGAAGATCATTTTCCAATTGAGGAGCATCAAACAATCAAAAGTAATCATACAATCCCTGTACATATTGTAGTACCTCATAAAGTTCCTGATAGATATCAGCCACTCATGTTGCCTCCTACACTCCATGCTTTCCCTAGCAATTATTACAAGTATCTCCCTAGGTTTGATAGAGATAATGGTATCACTGCTCAAAAACATATTCAATGTTTTGATAATTATCTAGACTTATTTGAAATTGATGAAAATGATGTTATTATTAGGATTTTTACTCTTTCTTTGCAAAGTAGAGTAAAGAGTTGGTTCAAAAATTTACCTATTGCTAGCATCTCAAATTTCCAACAATTTGTCAAAATTTTCCTTGAGAGATGGATAATCAAAGTCAATCTTCTTGTAATCATAGAAGAATATAATCAATTAAAAAGACATCCAGATGAAACAATACAACATTTTTCAAACAGATTTAATCAAGCCTATTATTCAATGCCATCAAATATAAGACCTTCCCCTGATTCAGCTATTTTGCATTACCCAAGCGCATTTGATCCAGAGATAGAATTTCAACTATGAGAAAGAGGGTATATCCTAAAAGAAAAATAAAAGGACAAAAATAATAAGAAAAGGTCCAAAAAAGTGAAAAATATGAACCCCAAAAACAAAAGACCATGAAAGTGTGCAAGTCAAAATGCCACTACTATTTACTTTTATGCATAATAATGATTGTGTGCAGTTTGTTTTTCATGCCACAATCCATGGTAATCAAACTATTTAATCTTGATTATGTTATGCTTTAAATTTCATGTTAATAGTTAGAGAATAAAATCTGACCAAACAGTTTAATCTTCGCAGATCATAGTTAGGTAGAGAAAATAAAAGGAGCTCATAAGCTTAACCTAAGCCCTTGGATGATATAAGGTTAGAAATAGATAGTTTCCTACTTTAAAAGAAAATGGATAAGGGTTTGCTAGCCTAAATACACCCAAATGAAATGAAGAAAAAAATGGTAGGACGAGTAGATGGGTAAGTAGAATAAAAGTTGCAGAAGTATGATGATTGATTAGACAAAAACACATTTATCATCTTTCAACATGTATTTCAAATGTGAATGGGCAAGTAAGCATGCATAAGGTTTACAAAGTCAGTTAATTAACTTCCCCCGTTCATTTCACCCCTTTACTTTACTAATTTCCCATAAATAAATTCTAAGTACTTAAATCCTTTAAGTCAAATAGGCTCAGAGAATTTCTCTGACTTCTGGAGGGACCAAACACTTGTCTTAATGGCATAAGGAAAACAAGTACTAGATTCCCCCTCATCAAAAATTCATCTCCCTTCATTCCCCCTCATTTCCCTAATAAAACCCCTTTTCCTAAGGTTAAAACACTATTTTCCTAGAGAAAGTAATCACCCCCATGTAAAACCTCTTTTTCCCAAAAACCCACAAAAACACTTTAGCCTAAGTTATAATGCACATATGCGAAAAGCAAACAAATCATAGAAAATACATTATGCTTAGCGCAATTCATTTCCGATGTTTTCATATTAACTTCTAACGTTTATATATTAATTCCCATTAATGCCCTTTCCCATATGTATATATTAAATCCCTTACGTTAATATCCCTAGACCTAGTTTTAACTATAAAACTATGAATTTCACCCAAAACCTGAGAAAGTTCATTAACTGATCAATTTGCAACTATGTCAAGTAAAACTCTGCAAATCACCCCCCCTGCCTAATTTCATATTAACCCATGCTTAATCACCATACTGCCCAATTAACCCATTGGCCCCCCATTACTCTCTGCACCTGTTCGCAGCACGATCACTATCCGATCTGAAGGTCCACATCCAATGCTTATAAGCCATTTCGGGTGGGATCATCCGCTGAATGATACCCAACCGAAAAAGTGGTTTTCCACCTATCCCTTAATGCTACGTGTCATTCAATGAATAGAATCGGGCGACCCCGCCCAAATACGACCAAGCACACAAAAGTGGTGTGAAATAAACTGCTTACCGCCCTCTCACTAAATGACAAAACCATCTACTATTCACTTTGTGCTAAAATTCAAAAAATCAAATATTTACCCGTTTAAACACGAAAACCCTAGTTTTGCTCATTTTTTCCTGTTTGTGCAGTAAAACCCTGTGTAACCCTTCTACGCCACCTGAAACCTCTTCTAACCAATTCAAGCATGGTTTACCTCTCGAAAGCACTTTGGACTCACTCCATAGACCTATAAAGCTTGATAAAGCTATTAATGACCCTCCCTGTCAACCCAACATTTTCCTAACAGTTTGTTTTATTTTATAAGCGATCAAAGCACTACAACCTTAGATAAATAGTCTTAATACTATTCATAATACATGTTTACTCTGAGATTGTTATCAAATCTATTCAATCAGAGATGGAAAATAAAACATACAGTTAAAAGACAAGCAGAGGAAACATGAAATTAAATGATTTACTCTTGAAATAGAAAGTAAAAACCTAAAATATATAGTCAAGGTAAAAGGACATAGTAAAGAATAGTCAAAGTGTATCAGGGTTAAAGAGTATCAGATTGAAGACCAAGTCAAGTAAAGCAACTAGCATGAAGACAAACAACAGGGGAGATAATTACAAAGCATACAGATTCATGTTAAAGTGAAGATAGATGAAAAAATAGAGCCGTAAAAGTAAACAGTAAAAGTAAACATGGAGGCAGTAAGGGTTAAACATAGATGAAAACATTTTCACCAGCAACAATGAAGTTTATCCAAAGTAAAAGTGAAAAACAGTTAAAAGAAATTTAAGGTTAAAAGATGAGATCAGAGTAGAAATGGTACATTCTTCAGAAATTTCCTGTTTAAGCCATAGTTTTTCAGAAACTAGTTCGTCCAATCCAAGATGGAGGAGGTTCGTGTTCCTAAAAGGTGAATCTACAAAGGCCTATCTCGCTTTTTACACAGGTATTACCAAAACTGAGATAAGTGCATGTCTTCACACCCTATTTTTCGGACTGTGCAAAGTCCTACTTTTGAAATCTTTTTGCAGAGAATATTGTGAACAACTGGATCTGAATTTTGGGAAAATAAGAGAGGTATATATTAAAAAAATACTCATCTACAATAACTTCTTTCACTTTTTAATATCCATCTCGGGTTGGGATATACAAAGGTATCAATGGACCCTAATTTTGCAGAATTGCTGGTGTAGAATACAGAAAGAAAGGATGTAGTTACTTACTTGGATGCCTAATCATCAATTAAGAGTTGCTATCAAATCAAAATTTCTCTTCTTTGTCACCATCACTCCATAAATATAGTGCCAAATAGATTCATTAGTTTTGAGTGTCCTTTATTTAGGTTCTATTAATGTAAAACAATTTGAGATATTTGTAAAACCAATGTTGATATTTTTTCAAGATATTTCGGTTTAGAATTTGTATAAATACTTCTTCATTTGAAGTATTTTGTGTGGATTCCAAGACATTTCTATAGACTTTTTCTCTCAAATCAAAGTTCTATTGTATCAATGACTGGATTGGCTTGCTGGATCAAGGAATAAAGATACAAATATTTTACAAGATTCTTGTGTAAAGCAAAATACAAATAAGTATTCTCTCATGTTTACTGTTGTTTTTTCTTATATTTCTTCATAATCTTGTTTGTTTCTCTAAGTCTAAATGTATCGCAAGGAATAATATTTCAGAAATTTCTTGAATGCACTCTGTCTCGACTATTTTACATTCTGAATGTTTTCTCCTAAACTATCAGAGCTAGGGAATTCTTAACTGTTCCTTAGCTTTTGTAGTTTCTCCTCTGGTCTATAACAAAGGATTCTTAATTGTTCTTTGTTCATGATCACCTTTTGTTCTTTATTTTGATCCCAGTCCAAGGATTCTTAAGTGCCCTTTCACCCTGGTTAGAATCACTTCACCCATTAGACCTAAAGATTTTCCTTTTGCTTTGCTAGCCTACCCTGTGAACATTCCCTTTAATGATCTGGTCTAATTATGCTATCCATTTATTGTCTCCATAGTATAATCACTCGAAGACCTAACTCTATCCATCTGCTCCAAGAATTCCACCACCCAACCTTCAATTCAAAATCAAAACCCCATGAACACTAATAACTAGCCTAAAATCCCATAAAAACAAAGATAAATTATAAAGAGAGAGGCCTCTCTGGACTTAGGTTGGCTAGAAGCAAAGCCTAAAATATTGGTTTGTGGTTACCTCAATCTTTTCCTTCTTCTGATAACTTCTAGGGAAAACTTCTGAGTGATAACAGTTACCTTGACTCAAGCTTGCATAAACATCTTGAAAGTCATTGTCTAATGCATATTGCTCAACATAAATTTCATGCAGAACATAATTATGGTTGAGTAAAGTAGCTACACTAACAATAGGTAAAGAAAGCATATCAACAACTTTATTGTAGATACCTTTCTTATACCTAATTACTAAGTGGAATTGTTGAAGAAAACCCATCCATCAGAAGTGCCTTGATTGTTGTAACTTTGATTCAGGTTGCAAGTATTGCAATGGTTGATGATCAGTGTGAATGATTGTTTCATTACCCATCAAGAAGTGTTTCCACTTTTTCACACTTTGCACCAATGCATACAATTCCTTGTCATATGTAGGATAATTAATCACTCCACCATTAGAAATTTCTGAATGAAAGCAGATAGGCTTACCATGTTGCATGAGGAATGAACCCATGGCGTAGTCACTAGAATCAATCTAAATCTCAAATGATTGTCTCAAGTCTAGAAGTGCAAGTACCGGATCTAAACTGATATTTTCCTTAAGGCCTTTTTCTGTTTGCCTCCCCACTGGAAAACCTTTTTCACACTTGTCAATGCATGCAAAGGAGCTGCTATAGAAAAAAGGTTAGCAATTTCCTCCAATATTGGGTTGCTCCCAAAAAACTTCTTACCTCAGTAATTGTCTTAGGCCTTGGCCAATGCAAAATGACATCAACCTTAGAGGGATCTATTTTCAACTCACCTCCTCCAACAATATGGGTCGAGTAAACTAAAGATTTTTTTTTGAAATCACACTTTGACATCTTAAGATACAACTGTTCTTTCTTCAAGATATCAAGTAATTTTCTTACATGAAGATTTACTGAAAATCAAGGTGTCATCTATGTATACTATAACAAACTCATCAATAAATTACCTCAACATATCATTCATCACACACATAAATGTAGAAAGAGCATTACATAAACCAAAAGGCATAACTAGCCATTCAAAGAAACCTTGTTTTGTTTTGAATGTTGTCTTCCAAATGTCTCCTTCGACTATTCTAATTTGATGGTATCCACTCCTTAAGTCCAAATTAGTAAAATACTTTTCATCTTTCAATTAATCAAGTAAATCATCTATTTTAGGTAGTGGGTAACAGTTCTTTACAGTAATTTTGTTCAATGCACGATAGTCCACACACATGCACCATGTTCCATCCTTCTTTGGCACCAAGACAATAGGTGAAACACATGGTGAGGAAGATGGCCTCATGATCCCTTTATCCAACATCTCTTGAATTTTCTTCTTAATTTCTGCACTTTCCATCACTGACATCCTATACATGCCAATGTTAGGAAGAGGACAATCTTGCTGCAACTCTATCTCATGTTGGATTCCTCTCTTGGGATATAACCCGTTTGTCCCTGAAACATATCATAATATTGGTTAATGAAATCAACTAATTCAGATTTCAATTTTGAATGAAAACCTTTAAAAGCTTCATTATAAACATCATTCTTGGGTTTGATCATTAGAAGCACAAAATTCTTGCTTGAATTCGCTAGTCTTTTCTTCTGCCCCACATTAACAAGTGAAAGATTTAGTTTCTTTCTATGAGCTCTCAAAATATATTATACTGCATATTTGAACAAATGGTATTTGTTTTCATGTCTATGGAAGATAGTTTTTCTGTCATAGAGGTACGGGGTGCCCAAAACTATGCCACATATATCTAATGGCACAACATCAAGCTCCACTTCATCTATGAAATTTGCAGTAATGGAAAATTTCAGTTTACAGTTTCTAGTAACCTGCAATTGTGCATTGTCACACACCCATCCAAGTGGATATGGTTTATGGTGTGGAATGGTTTCCAAG
Source organism: Pinus taeda (assembly GCA_000404065.3). NCBI lineage: Eukaryota > Viridiplantae > Streptophyta > Pinopsida > Pinales > Pinaceae > Pinus > Pinus taeda. The sequence goes on along the minus strand of APFE030974995.1, from coordinate 34,708 downwards.
TTAAACTTTTGACATTGTTTTCAAAGATAAGATTATCTTGAGAGCCACTGTTGAAAAGTGTATCAATCTTGTTATGTTTTGAGATCACCCTTATGTGAAAAAGTTCTGTCCTCCTCTTTTCATTTGGAGTTTCATTTTTTGAATTTGAAGAACTAGTTCTAGTAATGGATTCTTTTCCTTTTATACCCATGGCTGTAATTTTAGTTTCATCACCCGAATCGGATCCAATATCCTGTTGAGTGGCTGCAGTTGTCATTTGTTTTCCCTTGTTGTTGATTTTTTTTTGTTTCATTTCAGGATGAAGCTTCCAACAATAAGCTTCGTCATGACCCTCTTTGGAAAAATGTTAGCAGCTTAATTTCTCTCCTTATTTCTTTATAGATGAATTTTTCTTTCAATTCCCTTTGAAACCCTTTTATTTTCGTTTACTCATTAATTGATTTTTACTACCTTCTTTTGGAGTGTTTTTCCCTCTTGCCTCAAGATGAGTAGCTTGCACACACACATAATATAGATTATTGGGATTAAACATTAAGATAGTATGCCTAAGGTAACTATGTAAACCCCGTATATACTTCAACAACGTGTCTTGTGATTGCAAATTGACACCTAAAATTAAAGACCTTTTTTTGAATTCTTGGGTGTAAAATTGCACATTTTGACTTTTAAGCTATCTAAATTTCTCACAATTCATGATGGCTTTCTGCATATAAGCTAGAGGGTAGAATTGTCTTTTGATTCCAACAATGAAATCAAACCAAGAAATTGAGATCTTACCATGTTTTTTTTTATGTCCTCTTGTGTCTTCGATTCCCACCATACTAGTGTTGCACCCTCCAATCTCAAGGAAGCTAATTGAATCTTGATGTCATCCTCTTGAAGGTTTTGAATTCTACAATATACCTCCAACATAAGAATCCAATTATCAAGCTTCTCTACATTTAATTCACCATTATGCATGGGAAACGCAAATTTAATGTCAAGTTTTAAAAAGGGTGATTTACCAGTTCCTTTTGAGGTATGTTGATGAATATGAGTAAGGGGTGTGTTAGTTGGAGAGGGTGAGATGCTTGTGAAGAAGAAGATGAAGAATATGGTGTAGAGGGTGGAGGTTTGTCTCCATTTCCATTTCCGCCTTTTCCATTACCACCTCCTGAAGAACCTTCTCCTTTGGGAGGTTTGGAACTTTCACCTTACATCTCGGTATTCCTCTCATCATAGAGGACCTTCACCATCTCTGTCATATCCAAGAAATAATTTTTGAAGACCTTCTCATCATTTGTCCTGTTTGTATGTTCTCCTTCATGAGACATGCTCTTTGGAGTTTCAACTGCAACTTGAGGATGAGCTGATGTTGGAGATTGTGGCAACCTTGCTCTCCTTCCCCTTGACCCAACTTCAGGGCTTCTAATGAGCTGGCCTTCTCCTCTTCTGATTTTTAACCTTGTAAGCATGACATAAAATTGAAAATAGTTAAATCCTTCTTACACAAAGAAAACCTAGTGCTCTGATACCAAAATGATTTGATTAATAATATCAGTTTGTTGTGCTAAGATCATCCTCGGATTAGAAACAAAATTATTTTCACGTGCTTAAGGATTCATGAGTTATGAGTTTTTTTTATGTTAATTTTAAGAGAAATTTTAACATAAATAAGAGATTGAATAGTAACATAAAAATGTATAGAAAATCACCAAAAACATATCACAACAGCAACATGAGGAAGGATTTCACTCCTCCTAGGCTACATCTCCTTGGTCCAGCTTCTAATGGCGTGGGCCTCTCTATTATGCTCAAATGTGTATTATGATGTATTTACAATACTCAAATGCTTCTAAAACCTACCCCAATGACTCCAGAATGTCCAAAAATGGATACCTAGCCTCTTTCTGCATCCAATTTGGTTGAAAACTGGAGAAGTTATGACCTCTCATAGTTTTCCCATTCTTCGCTCTACATTTTCCCCAAAATCTGGCATCATCCTACAATTTCTCCCACCAAGCGCTCTAACGGAGCAAAATTTTTGCTGAAAACTAGGAAAATTTATTAGATCATTAAAACGTCCTCTAACGCTTAAGTTCCAAAAAATCTAGCCACATGGGGTGGGGCACGTGCTCTGGGGCTATGACCAACGGCCCACCCCTGTTGGTGAGGCCCCCCACTCCACCTCCTGCATTCTCGTTCACATGACAGGTCTATTGGTGGTCATTGTTAGTGGTCAACATTGCCGGTGATCATTGGGAGTCACATTAACAATGTGAAAATGTTCACGTGGGGGGAGGTTAAGTCTGCCCGCCCCCCCATACCATGCGACATTAAAGTTTAATAAGAACTCGCCACCATTATATGTTAAGTAACAAAGCACAAGTGCAATGGTAGAGTTGTTGGTTTGTGTGTTGGGAGGTTGGTGGTTCGAATCCCACTACCTCTGCCCGGTCTATAGCCAATTTTTGGTGGCCTCCCGGGATGCCACATGGTGGCCTCTGGTTGGGCCACATATTAGCCCGTGGTTGGCCACTTTACCAACCAATAAAAACACCCCATTTCCAACCAATACAAAAGTGTCACTTGGAATGATTTGATTCATTGAGAAAATATTGACCAGTCAACTACCACGTAACTTGGCCATTCAGTGCCACGTCAGCAATATAGAATGTTGACTGGGCTATCCATTTTTTTTAAATTTGCCTATTTTACAAAGTGAACAATACGCATTTCTGGGAGCATATGGTCTCCGTTTGGCATGAAATAAGTTGTGCTAGATTCAGGAAGATGAGAACTATGTTTCTGTTCAAGTTCCACACCAGTCTAATGACTTTGATTTTTGAGCATAATTTTGAGCATCTAATCAGTATTGGTATGAGTCTGCACTAGTACAAGATTGTAAAAAACTTTTATTTATATTAAAAGAAGACAAAAAAGACAACAATAGGTGGTTTTTTACTGCATTGGGTTTCCACCTTAAATCTTGGTGTTCATTTGTGTTGCTTATGTGTGATGGTTTATTTTGTTCATACTACACATGGTTACTATCTATCTAATGTTTAAAGTATTGATGCACTAGATGAAGATAAACAAATGATGAATTAACTAAAATATAAGTTTACTGAATGTACGCTATTTGTCTTAATAACAATCGCATACACACGCAAGTTCCTTTTAGTAAAGTCGCCTACAAAAATCAAAATATGAAATGAAAAGTTTGTGATTTTGAAAATACTGATTCAACCCCCCCACCCTTCTAAGTATTTTTACCAACAATTGGTATCAGAGTAGGTCCTTTGGTAGAAGCTTGATCGATTGAAGGAGATCCATCAAGATGGGTAGTCATGAAGGAGTATTTTGTATCAGGCCTCCTATATTTAATGGAACTAACTCTGTCTTTTGGAAAGTTAGGATGAGAGAATACTTGCAGGCACTAGGAGCTGACCTATGGGAAATAGTTGAGAGTGCATATCAATTTCCAGCCTCCATTCCTTTAGACAATACAAGAAAGAAATAATTTGAAACTAATGCAAATGATATAAATTCAATCTTGGGAAGTCTGGTCGAGATCGTGTTTGTGAATGTAATGTAGATGAACACAACAAAGGGAATGCGGGATAAGATTATCCAAAGTTATGAAATCGAAACCAAGGTAAAAAGTGCTCAAATTCAAGCATTCGAAATTCAGTACGAGACATTGAAAATGCATGATGATGAAAGCATTGCAACATTTTTTCTTAGAGTAGATGAAGTTGTGAATTCCATGAGAAATCTTGGTGAAGAAATAAAATATTCCTCTATTATTGAAAAGGTCTTGATATCTGTAAGTCCAAAGTTAGAATCCAATGTATCTACTATTGAAGAAATGCAAGATCTGAAAAGTATTACACTTGATCAACTCCATGGAATATTGACAACATTTGAGATGAAGAAAGGTGGTCCTTCAGATATGAGAGAAGGAAGAATCAGGTTATGTATCAGAAGAAGAAGAAGAAGCAAACTTTGAAAAGAAACTCTAAGTATGTAAAGGAAGATTTAGATGTAAGCTTCCTTTCAAATGTTTTTCCTGTGGTAGAGTTGGTCATTATGCTACTAAGCGTCCTTATAAAGAAAATCAGGAGAAAGGAAAATAAGCTCCCAAAATAAACAAGAAGAGGTGTGAAAACAAGAGAAATTTTTATACACATGAAGACAATGATGGTCTTTCAAATGGTGAATAAGGGGAGTCTAATCAAGACTGTCATTAACTTATGGCATTTGAAGATGAGTCTAATGATAATCTCATTGAAGCCTTAAAAGAGATGGATACCTTTATCAAAAACTTTGACAAGAAGAGATCAGATGCAGATGTCAGCAAATATTCAAATCTGAGAGCAAACCACTTTCTAGTGATCAAGAATGAAGAAGACGAAGCTTCATTAGGTATGGATTCTTATTCAAGATGTGATCCATTTTCTTGTCTATGAAACAATGATAATGCTGATGATAGTGAAACTATTGAGTTTGCACTTATGGGTAAAAGTGAAAGTAAGTTTCTTGAAGCAACAAATCGAGGAAAGTTAGAATCAATGGACAATGCAGACATGCCTATGCTAAGTAAGGATAATTATCAACAATGGAAAGAAAAGATGAAACAAAATCTAATGAATCTCGATGTACTACAACTAGTGCACAATGGTTACAAGAAGTTTCCTCCATTGGACAAGGAAGTGCAAAAGAACAGTAAGACTTTGAGTAATATCTTTTGTAGCATATATGATTCAATATTGAATAAGGTTATGCATTATACTACTGCAAAGAAAGTATGGGACAAGTTACACGTAATACATGAAGAAGCCCCAAAGGAATATCACACATGTAATATTATATCTAACAATGTGTCCAAAATGACAAATGGAGTTTTTGATTCAAAAGAAGATAGGTTAGAACAAATTGTTGATTTTAGAACAAAATTTGATCTTACTTTGAAAAAGAATGATAAGTTGTAGACTTATGATAACAAGGATTTTGCTGGTATGGCATCTAACCAATATTGTGAAGGCCTTGAATCCGAAGTTATCTCTCTAAGAGAATATATTGAGAAATAAAATAAGCGGAATGAAGATCTATTTCAAGTTTTTGAAGAAGAGAATGGGCTAAAAGAAGAGATTAAATTGAAACAAGTGGAGGAAGGAAGACAGATTGAAGAAATCTTGAAGAAGCATGAAAAGCAATATTAGGTTGAGGTAGATATCCTAAAAGGTAAATTAGAAGAAAAGGATAAACATTTGCGATTTCAGGATAGTACTAAGATTTTGGATAATATTCTTAGTATTCAATGGTATCCTGCCATCAAATATAGTTTTGGTTTTCATGAAACTGTTAAAAGTGAATCTAGCTCACAAGCTGAAGCAAGAAATTCTAATGCAAAATCTCAAATACTCAACAAGGAGATAAGAAGTCAACCTCATAAACAACCAAGGAATGAAGGTCTTCAAAGGAAATCATTTACTCCTAACTATATAAGTATTAATCGATTTTTTCCTATGATCAATAACGTTGAATGTTCTATATGTCTTAATTTTGAACATGTTGTAGCTAATTGTAGAAGTGGAATGTTTCATGCTAATAATATTCTCATAGAAAGATCATCAACTTCCAAGTACTTTAAGGGATACTTTTTTGCTTGCAAATGTTTGGTCACAAAGCCATTGATTGCAATAGAAGGAATATGAAACATATAAGATGTTATGCTTGTAGAAAGTTTGGGCATGTAGCAAAATAATGTAGGAACAAGTCTATGGATCGTCGCAGACAATATGGTAAGAAACTAGATAAGAACATTGATATCAGAAAATCTGAAAATTTTGGATCCACCAATAAGCAATAAAATGAAGAATAGATAAGGTGTGGTCTTTCTCTCTGCTCATTCGAAGATGAAGATGAATGGTACATATATAGTGGATGTTCTCATCACATGACTAGAGATAAGAGTAAAATAGAGTCTCTCAAGAAGAGCCATCATGGTAATGTTATTCTTGGAGCTAATGTTTCAACAAAAGTTCTAGGATAAGGTAAAGCCAAAATTAATAAAACTAGAGCAGCAATTGATGCTTTATTAGTTCAAGCACTAAAGCATAATACTCTGAGTGTAGGACAAGTGGCAGATAAGGGAAATATAATCATTTTTAAATCAATCAAGTGTAAGGTTATGAATGAAGTAACTAGAAAATTCATAATAAGAGGATATAGAAATTGAGAGAAATTATATGTGTTTAAAGATCAGAATTTTCATAGATATGAGAAAGGAGCAGAAATAGAGTAAAACAAAATTGTGCCTATCGTAGTCTCTTATTCTTAAATGAAAATTTCTAACATTGCCTGTAGAAGTTATGAGAGGCACTTGACCTCATGAAAAACAGAAGATGGTTATCAAGTCCTCAAGATTAGTGATATCTCAATGGAGTAATACATGTTAATTCCCATAGTTTTTTTTTTCATGTTGCTTATACTATTGACAATGTCTCTAGTGAAGTAACAGTAAATAGGTACAGACATAACATATTCAGGGGAAGCTAAAAGTGTGAAATTTCAGTATTTCACTTTTCTGTATGCAGATCTTATGAAGAAAATGCATGTGTATATGTAGGTTCTAAGCTGCAAGTCGCGTATATTTTGGTTTGATGAAGAAACAATGGGATAGAATCAGGAAATGAGTCTGATATGCTTCAAGTCAATTATCAATTATATTTTCTATTCTGATGATTGAAGGTTATCATCTGTTGATTCTATTTGAAAGTGCTTTTGGCTTGTATAATTTTTTGATGATTTGATGGATGACTAGTTGATGATGATGCCTTGATGATTATTACTAATATATGAAATTATATGATTAGATCTAAAATCGAACAGTTGGCATAGGTTCAAGGGAAGCATTTTCTATGCTTCTAATAATGCATTGTTGGAATTATGTTTGCTTCATACAAAATGATTCTTTGGTGTTTCTACTTATGTTGATGAAGTTCTTGAATGATGAATTTTCTATGATGAACAATTGATTATGTTGCATATTGATGAAATGGTGTTGGTGCGATAAATCTTCTTATGAAGAATTTGGGCCAAGAAAATGATGTTGTGAAGACATGGTCATATGCTACTGCTACATCTGTTGAATGGTACTTAGAAACATGGCATATTGAACAATGATGCTACATTGTCCTATATTATGATTATTATCACTTATGATGTTATGACTACATACCAGGTCATAGGTTGATGATATTGAAGCTACATTATTCTATCTTAGAATTGATGATGAGTTGCTGCTGACATATGTTTATGGTGCAGATCATATATGGTGTAGGACAGTTGGTGATGACTATCATGGTATTTTTGAGGTATTTTGTATTGGTTATAAATGTATTATCTATCATTTGATGTAAAAGTCATGTAAAAATAGATGATGTACTCATTGTCAAATTCAGTCATGTATGGATTATTGAGGTCAAGTCCTTTTGGACATGTGATGTAATTTGTAACCCCAACGTGTTTGGGAATTTGATGTAATAATGGTGTCAAATATGTAAACCCACTGTAATTGGGTGATTGATGTAAGTTTGAGTCCTTGGTGATAGGACAAGTCCTATGAGTCATAGAGTCATGTACTTCAATTAGAGATTTCAACATGTGCTAAGGGGGAGCATGATCAAAGATTTTAGCATGTGCTCAAGGGGATCATGGTCAGTGTTTATATTCAACAATTTAGATATTGAAGTATTCATTCAACATTGGTTAGCCCTTTTCGCTTGATGTAAAATGGGGAGAGTAACTTGGTGTTTGGAGAGTAGCTTGGTTTGGTGCTTGGCTTGATGTTTTTATAGGTATTATAGGTTGTGGTGACCAAACACCAAAGTAGTTGCCATCAAGTCCAAAGGAGGATATTGTTGACATTATGAATTAAGTGTTGTCCTTGATAGAAACCTACCTGATGAGTTGTCTTTGATGACAAGATGAATGGAAACCTACTTAATGAGTTGTCTCTTGATGGAAACCTACTTGTTGAAGATGTAAATAGAATGTGACAGAGTGTTTTACAGATGTGACAGAGTGTTTTGGTAAAGGCATAGCTATTCAGAGGTATGATAAAGTTAAAAGTTCAAGAAGTATACATGAGTTCTAGTAAGCAAAGTTGCGTACACACGTGAGTTTGAAGAAGCAAAGGTGCATACAGTTTTCGCACCATGGTATTCTAAATACGAGGGGTCCTTACCATGGTATTGAGCCCAGTAACGGATGTTTTGATCCTGTCTAAGAAAACCACCAGTTGGAGGATGGTTTTGGCCTATGGTACTAAAAAAGGCTAAGTTATATAAGGTGATGAAGAAAAAGTGGTAAAATACAATGCATAGTGTGCAAGTGATGGAAATATTATTAATAGTTAGATTTGAAGCAAATATGCGTGTTATGGGATATTGATGCTTTGAATGATATAAAATAAGTACGCACTTGGGAGTTTGATAATGGATAAGATCCAATAGATCTGAGATGATGATTATGATTATGGGATGATTTTATTTGTGTTGATGGCATCTTAACACATGATTTGTCTGTGTATGTCGAGATCTGGGTATGTATAAAGTTCTATGTTGTAGCAAAGATTTGAATCTGAATTTGCAGATCTATATGCAGGTTTTATAGCCTGCAAGGCACGTACACAAGCGGATATGTTTTTGGTAAGTCGCATACATGTGAGTTTGGTTACTGAAAATCACGTACACACCTGGATATTCTTTGAGGAAAGCGTGTACAAAAAGTAGTGTTCTGATGAAAAAGAATGTTTGATCAGTTAATCAATTTTGATGTGTTTCTGTTGTCTTTCAATGAATTCTTCTTAATTATATGTTATTAAATAATGATGGTATAATTGTGAATTGATAAATTAAATAATGTTGAAGTTACTTGCTAATTGAGATTGAAGATTAGAGAAAGTTCTGTGGTTGGTTCAAAATGTTGCAATAGATCTGAGTATGATTTAGTTTTTTTTTTCAAAATGGCAGTTGTTTAGTTATTTAGCTTTCAAAGGTTTAATATATGTACATGGGTATGATTCATGAAAGGTGCGTACACATGCATGTTTACTATTGTAAAGTAGCGCATACATTTTGGCAGATGGTTGATAAAGGTTTACAGTAACAAGATATGGTTTCTGTGATGTGCAGTATGATGTATGATATTTTGGTTACAGTGATCTAGCTGATTGGTTTAATTATGATTAAGTTTCAGTTGATTGGGTTTCAATGATTGGTTGATTCAATTGTGTCAGAGTTTGATGATTGAGTTACAATTTGATGATTGATATTGAGATTAAATGTTGGTGGTGGTTCTAGTTTGAAAATTTGATGAAACATGACCTACAAGTTATGATGTGTTGTAGTAGGTGGATCGATTCAGTATGAAGTGTGGTCCCTAGAGTTGAGGGAGTTAGAGCTTCCTTCCAGTGGTAGTTGGTAAATTATTTCAGGGGGTTGAAGCTACCTTCTAGTAGTAGCTATAGAACGAGTGAAGGTTGTAGCCTTCTGTAGGTTGGTGCTTGCATACTGGTACAAGTTTACGCTAGTACAAAAGGCAGGGAGTGGGTGCCTGCACATTGGTATGAGTTTGCACTAGTACAAGATTGTAAAAATCTTTTCCTTATATTAAAAGAAGACAAAGAAGACAAAAACAGGTGGTTTTTTCCCGCATTGGGTTTCCACCTTAAATCCTGGCATTCATGTGTGTTGTTTATGTGTGATGGTTTATTTTGTTCTTATTACACATGTTTACTATCCTTCTAATTTTTAAAGTATTGATGCACTGGTTGAAGATAAACAGATGATGAGTTAACTGAAACATAAGTTTACTGGATGTGCGTTAGTTGTCTTAAGAACAATCGCATACACACACGGGTTCCTTTTAGTAAAGTCGTGTACAAAAATTAGATTATGAAATGAAAAGTTCGTGATTTTGAAAATACTGATTCACCCCCCCACTCGTTATTTTTTGCAACATGTTGTATGACATATGTGCTTACACCACACATGATTATCCAGGGTTAAGAGTTTGCTCTAGAAAATTACAAGTTTATTGATTGTTTATATACATAATAATATTGTTTTGCATAGTAATTTAATTCACTGCATTTTTTCTAATCTTCATGATCATCAACGTGCTTTGTATATAATAATTTCATAGGTCTTGTAACAAAAGGGTATCATGGATTTAAATTTTGTGGATCTTTTGTCAAGACTAGGTGGTCCAACCACCTATGAAAGCTAGTGTATGATTGCTCCAAGGTATTCCTCCTAGAAGAACACCATTATAGAAGAGTAACATTCGCTTTCAATCGTATACCAAAGAGAACCCAAAGGCCTACAATAATGACACCAGCTAAATGGCTTAGAGAATATGAGAGAGAGAAGGAGAAGGACATTACATAATTTTTTTATTCAAATGGGGAACCTATGTTCGATGATCTAGAATTTTTTGAAATCTATGTTGAGAAATTTCCCATTGGGATGAAAAGGAAATATGTATTTTATGAGCTCCAAAATTAGGAGAATCTTAAGATTTCCCACTAAGTAAATCCCATGAATGTATTTAAAAACATTTCATCTTATTTATGGAGGCACCTATCATTGAAAGAAAGTGCAAAATTGGATGTCAGGAGAGATCTTATTTCTTCAAAAACTAAAAATAAACATTGGCCAAGATAAGAAAGTAGAGGAGAGGCTAGTCCCTCCTTATCTTTCAAAGAAGTTGATGTCCCATGGATTTTAAATAAATATGACGTTTCTTTGGCATCGGAAGTTATAATGAGTGTGAGGGTGTCTTCTTTATATGGGGCTTCACTATGACACTACTTCACTGTGGAAAACCATTTTTCAGGGTTGAAATCACAAGACAATTTGAGCTTACTAAGAGTACATATGTCAAAAACATGATTTTATTATTTGTTATTATTTTTATGCAATCGGATAAAATATAATTAATATCTGTATGTGTTTGCTTTTTCGTTTCATTATCCTTTGCTCGTGCATGGGTGTGTGAACCATGACTTCCCCCAAGACCTACGACATTCCATCTATAAATTATCTACATTTGTATGTTAGATCACATCAAAAGAGATTCATATTGCTAGAATTCCATGGTGGCGTAAAGAGATAACTGAGATTGTTTGTATGTTTGATATGAAACTATTGATGAGTTTCATAGACTTATAGGTTCATCTTATAATTTTCCAGTGGATGAGGTTGAATAAGTTGGGGTGGTTTCTTGTCGTTGGATGTTCTTATTAGAGAGGTACATGAAGAAATTGAAAGATTTTGTTCGACAAAGGGAAAAACCTGAGGGGTCTATGGCAGAGGGATACATATCATATGAGTCTTTCTATTATTCTAGTGTGTACATCAATTAAATCGATAACACACTAGGTGTGGTGATTTTGGATGAGAAAAGGAATGAAGACAAAATAGAAGGGGATCTTCTCCAATTGAATGGAAAGAGGCTTAATAAAGAGCAAGTGACTTATCATTTGTAGAACTTATACACAGTAACTATTCACATTGAACTTCATAATGTATATTTTTATCTCCTACATACTATATATGTCAATTTTATTTCATTAATGAATTTAGAAATTAAGTCCATCAACAAATTAATTATTTACAATTCAGAAGAGACACAACCATGGGTCAAATTGTACAAACATAGGAGTTGGAAATGGGACAGTGATTGGAAATAATTCAGACGGTTGAATGGCAAAAGCATACCTTATCCTGATTATTTAAAAGAAAATATGCCAATAATATGCCCCAAAAGTTGGGTTGTTGACAAAGTTAGAGATAACTACAGTGCATTTGTTCATTACCCAGATGATGAAGAGGATGCACTAAACATAGGTATTAGGTGTAATAACTCGGTAATTATATATTTATGTACAGTTAACTACATAATTCACCTTTGAATTGTAACATATATATTTTATATTTTAATTATGTTTGGTTTATTAGACACATGACAGTGTGATTTTTTCAAAATTTTATAGGTGTATTTGTTCCCATCTATGTGGGCATATGTGTAGAAATTCCTTGTAGATTCAAAATGCTTATGTAATATGCTAAAACAAAAAACTTGAATCTACTCTACCCATCAGTGGAAACAATTAATTGATCGAGAAATCACAACATAAACATGAGACAAGATTTAATCTCAGAGATTTTATCTAAGGGGGAAGCTTGCTTCTCAAAACTCCTTCCTATATGTACATTACATTAGATCAGAAAAATAGAGAAGAAAATACAATGTTTATTCAAACTGAACAATCTTTGCATAGGTATAATCTATCTCATGCGTCACAAGTTGACTTTGTCCAATAATTAGCTAATCCTTCTGCCTATCAAGCTCTTATTTCCTTGCATTGTTCAATGAGGAATTAGGCCCCTTTTTAATAGGAATTTTCCTCCATTGGATTGTGAAATTCCTTTATGCTCTTTTTTTCTGACTGCATGTACCATCTATACAATTCCAATAATTAAACAACTAATCGTAAACTTCCCTTGAACTCCAATCTCAATTGGGCAACTCTCATATCTGACATGTATGATTTATTTATAGCTGAATTATCAATTAACTGCTTGAACACATGAATCCACACCCCACTATTAGACCTACTACTAGTTCCCCCAATAATCAGAACTAGTTTAATTGAAATTAACCTAGTTTAACTGAATTAAATTATTAGAACTCAAATTAAACTCACCCTAGGCTCGTAAAATTTAGGAACCACTCTATATGACTCAAGTTAGGTCCTCAACACAAATTAATTGAGACAATTAAGTGAAACTAGCTTAGTTAACTCATACAAATTGCCTTGTGATGTGGAATTACAATTTTCTCCTAATTTAATTCAAGGGAAAATTAAATCAATATTTTCTTGTTTCCATTTTCAACACTCCCTCTCAACAAGAAATGGATTCACATTTACCCCAATCCAACACCTTTGGAATGTATTGCATGCAATAATTCTCATTGTTATTGTTGCTACTACAACATCTGCAACTAAAAGGCATCCAAAAAAAACAAATTGCATCAACTATGTCTGCAACTGTCTATTTGAAAATTGTGTTGTTGTTGACTCTGCTATTGAACCTCCTGCTTTGTTGTCAACACTCATATGACTGCTCAGTATTTGAATGGCACCAATCCTCTTGCTACTAAATACTGCTGGCCCATATAACAAGGTAATGGTCCATGGGAGAAACATGCCTCAATGGGCCTTGACCAAATTTCTACAACTATGGGACTAAGTATCTACATCACCCTACCTCAGTCTTGGAGGTATAGCTGCATGCATAGCGAAATTTGATCTACTCATAATGTTGTTGCTACTGCTCTGCTTCTACTTCCACACTACAGCTGCAACTACTGCTATAATGAGTCTGATCTCCCCATATCCTAGAGTACTAGCTTCCATAGTGTTGCTCCATCCGAGTCTTAATCTCTATATGGGAAATATCTCTGCCTCTCAATCTCCCAATATCAATGATCACAACTCCTTTTGGTGTCACTAAACATTGTCTCACTAATCTGCACACTAGCAACCTTCTTTCTCCATTAAGAAGTATGCACATAGGTCATTAGGGGAATATTGAGGTCTAAAATGGGCCTCCTATGGAAATTATAAAATAATAGTTGAAATTATAAAATAATAATAGATTACATCATCAAAATTTAGAGGGAAAAAAAAAAAAAAAACTAACTTTTCAACTCATATTTTCAACTTATCTTCCTATGGGTTTACTCAAATTTCGAGAAGAAACACTTGTTGGATGCAAAATTTGATTCCTCATCCAACGAGTACTTGTGTTGCATACTTTCGATGGACCCTACTACTCAAAAAATGAGAAATACATGAAAAACGTGATTTCTCACGTTTTTCATGTGTTTCTCATTATTCGTGTAGTAGGGTCCATTGAAAGTATGCAACACGGGTACTCGTTGGATGAGGAATTAAATTTTGCATCCAATGAGTACTCCTGCTCGAAATTTGAGTAAAACCTTAGGGAGATAAGTTTAAAATACGAGTTGAAAAAATAGTTTTATTATTTTGTTATTTTTTAATCTTTTTACTTTTTTACTCCAAAAATGGTTAATCACCCCCCCATGGTGGACATCATCATCTTGAATCATATTGGTTCTTATAAAGTTTATTTTGGTTGTACATTTTTCTTAGGAGTCCCATTTTAGACCTCAAAATTCCCCTAATGGTCTTCTGAAGCTACCCTAAAGTACAGTTCCATAACTCTTCCTCCTAACAACTCGTTAGTTCTTCAATGATCATTGTATATAAGGATTCAATGACTGGTTTATAATGTCAATCCAGTTCTATAGTGATTCTATCTTTGATACCATGTCAAAATTCTTTGTAGATTCAAACTGCTTATGTAATATGCTAAAATAAAGGACTTGAATCTACTCTACTCATTAGCGAAAACAATTAATTAATTGAGAAATCACAACATAAACATGAGATAAGATTCAATCACATATGCTCAGAGATTTTATCTAAGGGGAAAGATTGCTGCTCAAAACTCCTTCCTATCTATATATTTCATTATATGAGAAAAATAGAGAAGAAAATACAACGCTTGTTAAACCTAAACAGTCTCTGCAATAGTATAATCTATCTCACTACCTTACAAGCTTACTCTGGCCAATAAGTAGCCAATTATTCTACCTACCAAGCTCCTATTTCCTTGTATCGTTCAATGAGGAGTTAGGCCTCTATTTAATAGAATTTTTGTCCATTGGATTGTGCAATTCCTTTAGGCTCTTCCTCTGACTGCATGCACCATCTATACTGTTAGCCCCCTAATTTGCTCTGTTTTTGCCATTTTCCCCTTCCTAAATCATAACCATTTACTATTGTTTTACCTCTCTTATACACCCTCATCTTGCACTAGTCCAAGCACGGTGACATATTTCGTATAAACTTTATTTTTCATATTTTTAACTTAACTTAGCATTAATTAATCATTTATTACATGATTTCTTACTTTTAATAACTCTTTGTAACTTATCGATATCTCCAATGTTTAATTGGTAGTTATAGTACTTACTATGACCACTGATCCTAGTGCAGGATCAAATCTTGCACCGTTTCCAGCACAACAAATCCTTGCAGCAGATCTAAACCTCCTTAATCACTGCCTCATTTTGAGCAGCTTTAACCACGACAGCAAAATCGATCCAAAGACAGTTGATATCGAATCACCCCGTTTTGAGCAGCTTCAACCACAACAACAAGATCAATCCAAAGGCAGCTGAGATCGAATCACCCCATTTTGCGCAACTTCAACCACGATAGCAAGATCAATACAAAGGTAGTTGAGATCAAATCTATGAAGAATGGAAGCTGGAGATTGGATACATCCAGTTTTTCTAACAATCTAAGTTTAAAGGCCGAAAAGCTAAATTTTGTGGTTGGTTATGTAGTCTATTGAATGATCTATTTTGGTCCTTGGCCAAAGATCTATATAATGTAGAATGTTAATAGGACTAAGGGAGTTTTTCTTATGGAATAGAGACACAGCCAAAGAGGCAGTAACAGGTTGTTGTATTTTGTTATCGCCTGAGTCTGGGCTGGATGATGTATTAACGCATGTACTTGCTTCAGTGAATTAATAAAAAGGGGGCTCTGCCTCATGTTTTATAAATTGCATTTTTATATTTGAGCTGATGAATTGATTGAATTACTGAGCAACCTTTATATTTAAAGGGGAAACATGCTAGTTGGCTAGGGCCCAACCAACCCAACACATTTACCCCATTTCCTGTTTCCTGTAATTTGTGTTTATATTGTAAAGTGTGATTTAATTTCAATCACATGCATTCCTGTTTGATTGAAAGTGGATCCATTGTGTGAAGTAGCTAAATTTCCTTTCCTACACTTGATTTTAGATTGGTTTTCCCTGCCTGGTCCAAGCAGGAGAAATAAAGTTGCACCAATGCACATTCGTGTGATATTTCCTTTTCTACATTTCCATTTGGTTGGTTTTCCTTGCTTGGTTCAAGCAAGAGAAATGAACCTACACCAGTGTACATTGGTGTGATGCAGCAAGCCTTCTTAGTCTACCTTCTACAATATTCTTTCCTTCATTAAATGCTTATAACTGGATAAATATATATATGGACTTTTTCTTTATTCCTGCACTCTGTCAAGATTAGAAACAATCATTTTTATGTGTGCAATTTGATTCAAAAGTATAATAGCACTTGCAATAATCAAGCACTCATTTTTAGAATTAAATGCTAAGTGCAAGAAGATCTGATCTGGTGCAAGAACTAGTTTCTTGCCACGGGATTTGAGTGCTTTGAACCTGCAATAGTTCAATCCCTTGCAAGAAGTAAAATAGCCTTTAGTAAAGACACCATTTATACCTTTGCATAAATCTTTGTTCCTACACTAGTGCAAGCAGACTGTGATAGTACATGACATAATAGTGCAAGAAGGAAATCTCTAAAGGAGCAAGTTTAAGGGCCCATCTAATGAGACTGCTAAGTGTCTCTGGTAAAGAAAAACACATACTCAGTAGTTAAACAATAATTAGCTAGAGTGGTTACCCTTTATTTTTAATTCCCTCTTGCAAATGCATTCTTCCTTGTTCCAGTCTTAGATTATTTTGATGGTTCAAGTTGCCTTTTTCTCTTTTTAGTTTGATTATGCAATCTTTCTTTTAAAGAAAGTAGGGATTTATATTAGAAAGATTCATACCATCTCTAGCATTTCCTGTTCTTTGTCTCTAAGTTTATGGATCCCCCAGGTTGACAAATTAAGTTTTGAGTTTTCTTAAGTGTAATTCTTGCACACAACATTTTGGCGTCATTGTCGGCGAGGCGATTTGGTTTGGTAAGATTTTTCTGATTATACAATAGAGGTAATTTTTCCTTTATTTTTGCAGTATTGTTTGAAAAAGCTTCTTTAAAGGAATTTTACTGGTGTTAATTGATTTCTAACAACACTTTTTATTAGAAGTTGTTTGTTATTTTTATTTCTTTTTTTAAATGAATGCCTAGAAAAGGTAAGGGTTCAAAGCCCACTAAGGGCCGAAAGAATTCTGAAAACAATTCTCATTTTGGGTCTCCTTCTATAAGAAGGAATCCCAATCTAATTCAAACCCATCACGCAGGAACAATCCACTTGAATTCTGGTGACAACAGCTCAAGTTTGGTTCAGCCTGTTGGGAGCAAAAGGGAAACAATGGCAGACCATGAAGATTATGTGGAAGGGACTGGTGAAAACCAGGTAAGTGGAGAATAATCCACTTTTGTGTTTCCAATTGTGGACCCTGATACTGTGGCATAAATGAAGAATATTCCACCATCAGCTCTCTCTCATTTCCATGGTAAAGTTCATGAAGATCCTAACTCTTTTCTATTCGAGTTTGATATTCTGTGTAGAAGTTATGATTATTCAACTGACGCTCAGAAGTTAAGAGTATTTCCTGTTACTCTCAAGGACTCAGCTCTATGCTGGTTTATGGGGTTAGGAGGAAACACTATAACCTCTTGGGATTAGATGAAGATAGTGTTTTTGTCTAAATATCAAGAATATTGCAAAACTCGGGACATGCAAGATGAGATTTTTACAATCATACAGGATGATGATGAAACTCTTGAAGATTACTAAGAAAGATTTCTATATATTTTACAAAGGTTGAAACTTAAGCTTGATTCCAGTACTATTAGAACCTTTTTCTTACGAGGGCTTACTGATAATGCTAGAAATAATTTAAATCTATTAGGATAAGGCAATATCTGTCAGCAAAATTTTGAACAAATTTGTGAATTATGCAAGAAATTTTCAAGAAATCAATATAGATCCAGTAGAGGAACTTGAAACAAAAATAGAAAAACCAAATCTACTGATGCTATGATTATTGGACTAGAAAATAAAATGGAAAACATGAAAATTGATATAATGAATACTGTTACCAAATAGTTGGACTCTTTAAAATTTCAACAAAAACTCATGAAGGAAAAAGAGTCATTATGTATTTTCTTTTCTAAATGTAGAGAAAAGCATCCTCCTAAAGAGTGTCCTCTTAATTTGAAAGAAACTAATAAGTGTGCTATTTGTGCATAAGACCATGTCACAGAAAAATGTCCCTCTATTCGAGGACTTAAAGTTGTATTTACAGGGGGACAACCTGAAGCTAAATACTTGTATGCTATGGGAGCAATAAGGAATTGGCCTCAGGTAGGTGCAGGTATGGTTCCTAAATTTTCTCCACACTATTTTGGTTATAATTCACATGCATATTCTTATCCTAACACTAATCAAAAGTGGCAGTATGGGAATCAATATCAGCATGGGCAACCTTCTCAACCATGGAAACAAGGTTGGATAGGGTCAACTCATTCTCCATATTCATACCAGCCACCTATGCAGTCATATCCATCTACACATACACCTTATTCAATGCCTTAACTTTCGAGTCAGTCTACTCCACCGTTGCCTTTAACTCCACCTTTTTGACCTCCTCAATTGCCTGCTCAACCTATGCCCAATCCTAACAATAATAAAATAGTGCAAATGATCTATGTAACAAACCCACCTTTACCATTCAAGTACTAGTCTATTCCAATTGGGGTTCATGATATTCAATTAAGATCAGGAAGGACTATAACATCAGAAAATCAGAATCAACCTAGAGTGATTGTTGAAGAGAAAGGAGAAGAGGAAACTCTTAACTATTCTTTGAAAGCTGTCACTAAGCAGCCCTTACCCTCTAAATCTTTGTCATCTTCTTCCAACTTGTTGAAAATGCAACAAGATGATGGAGCTTAGTGAAAATAAATCGCCTTCACTAAGTGGTCCCGCTGGTCATTTTTGGTGCAAAGTCTACTTTTAGACTATGTCTACTTTTAGACATATGGATCATGGTCTATAAGTTGTAGGATGATATTTGTGGATGATTGGTCAAGTTGGTAAAAATAGATGGACCTCTATTTTTAGACATATGGGCGGAGTCTATTTTTAAACTGCAGGCTAAAAATAGAACAGTAAAATATTATTAGCTCTTAATAATATTTGGACTATAAACATTATCTTATCCTCTTGGAGCACTTCAGTTCGAGCTACGGATGTGGCACATGTAGCTGCCATAAGGAAATACATGGTTCTTATGGGTTACTTGAGCTATTGCATGGAGGACTTCAATTAGGACTTCAGTGATTGAGTTCTGTGGAGTTGGATGAGCAGTTAATGGAGTTGTGTTCAGTTTGACTTAGTTGAACTAGTTGTATTTAGTCT
The DNA here is from genome assembly GCA_000404065.3 of Pinus taeda. Classification (NCBI taxonomy): domain Eukaryota; kingdom Viridiplantae; phylum Streptophyta; class Pinopsida; order Pinales; family Pinaceae; genus Pinus; species Pinus taeda. Next base: position 15,393 of record APFE030974995.1, on the reverse strand, counting down.
AACTGATCAATAGACTAAGTGATGAGTGGTGTGAATTAGTTATTAATTAATTCAGTAATTATTAACTCATAAAGCAACTGAAGAATACATCAGTTAACTCAATGCATGGACAGTTCAGTTGAGACAAGTGTTAGAGATGAGTGAAAGGGCAAGACAGCTGTCAATTGTGACTATAGTTTTGCATGTGATTTGCACAATTAGTGGGATTGAGTTGCCAATGAGGATTGTGTAGTGTTACACAAGGGAAACATGTGAATGGATCAGCTATTCTCAGTATTCTCTATGCAGGATTGCGCAGTGGAGGAAAGCAAGCAGCAGAGGAGATTTGAGCCAATGATTGATTCAGATCTGAGCTAGTTTGTGTGTAACAGGTGGAGATAGTACTGAGTACTTGCGAGGAGTATTGAACTATGTATTGTTACATGTTCTTAATCAATATAATATACAGATAGTTGAGGGGTTTTCAGCTGTATGCTTTCCCCGGTTATATACTGTGTTGATATGTGCGATTGATGCTTTAATGTGTGCATGTTTGATGTTTCTTAATACTGCAAATTGATGATCAACATAGAGGAGGTTATGTATTATGCATGTATTCTGCAATTAGTGTATAATCAGGATAATATCTGTGAATAAGTGTCATATTATTCAAAATTTCTACACAATCAGTCTCCCTTCCCAAAGAGGCTAGTAATGGAAAGAAGTGAGCCTATTTCTAGCTTGGCATTAGAGATTCAAAATCTTTTCATTAAGATACCTTTGCTCCAAGCCATCAAAGAGATCCCCATTTGTACCAAGATTATTAAAGAACTCTGTCTCAAGAAACTCAGGAGGAAGAAATTGGAACCCAAAACCATTCAATTTGTTGCTAGGGCAACAAAGTTGATGATAGGATGTGTGTCTATGGAAAAATATATTGATCTTGGAAACCCTGTTGTCTTAGTTCAGATTGGTAATGTCCTTGTCTCTAATGTTCTTATAGACCTGGGGGTAGCCATTAATGTCATGACTAAGCAAACCATGGATCAACTTCGATTATGTCATCTTCACCCTACTCCCACTGTGCTTGAAATCGCTGATAGATCTAAAAAATTAAGCCAAAAGGAGTATTGGATGATGTGATCGTCTCAATAGATTATTGGGAATATCCTGCTAATTTCATTGTGCTTCAGCCAAAGAACCCAATAGGAGGACATCTATTGATCTTGGGTCGACCATGGCTTGCTACAACCAATGCATATATTGGATATCATTCCAATGATATGTATATTTCGCATGGAGATTCTAAGAAGAAAGTAACCTTATACATCCCTGCCAGATCCATTCATGACCTTCGAGATACTTTATGGTTGGATAAAAGTAGTGATGAGGAGACTCGGCCAATTTCCCTTATCCACCATTATACTGGGTCTTCACAAGAAGATGAGATTCAATATTTCTTGAATAATCTAAACACTATACCTAATTTTGAGCTATTGAGCCAGATTTTCAGCCTAGATTTTCAAGATAATCATGATTCTCATTCTTTTGTACCGCTACATTTGACCACTCCCTTGAGTACTCCTGAGCCTAATACTACTCTTGTTGAGATTAGCCCTGGTAAATCCTTGCATATTAGTTCAGATTTGGACTCATCTCAACAGAAGTAGCTTGTGAATTTGTTGCAAAACCATCTTAGTGCCTTTGCGTGGGGCTATGAATATATGAAGGGTATTCCTCATGAAACTTGTACACATCATATCTATATTCAGGAAGGAACCTGACCTATCCGACAACCCCAAAGGAAAATGAATCTACCTATAAGAGATATTGTGAAGGAAGAAGTACAAAAACTCTTGGATGCCAGTTTTATCTATCCTATTTCCAACAGTCAGTGGGTCTCTCCATTATTGCTAGTACCTAAGAAAGATGGAAGATGGCGTATTTTTATTGATTATTGAGAATTAAACAAAGTCAATCTTAGATATTATTTCCGTCTCCCTTTCATTTACCAAGTGCTTGATACCCTTGCAGGAAAGAAATATTTTTCCTTCTTGGATGGCTTTAATGGTTATAACCAGATATAGATTGCACCAGAAGATTAGGATAAAACTATTTTTACATGTCCATGGGGTACATTTTCTTATAGAGTGCTTCCCCTTGGTTTATGTAATGCCCCAACTACCTTTCAAAGGACAGTCCTAGCCATTTTTGCTGATCTAGAATTTGTAGAAATTTATATGGATGACTTTTCTGTGTTTGGTGATTCTTTTCAAGAAGCTCTTGAAAATCTAGAGAAAGTAATTCTTCATTGTCAGGAAGCCCATCTCACCTTGAGTGACAAGAAATTTAGATTAATGTGCAAAGCGGGAGTGGTACTTGGCCATTTGGTTTCTGGTAAAGTGACTAGTGGTAGAGTGACTTGGTGGTTACTATTGTTGTAGGAATTTGATATTACTATTGTTGATAGACTAGGAAAATCTAACGTTGTAGCAGAATTTCTTTCTAGATTATATAATCCTGGTGAAGCAAATCATGTTAATGATGATTTTCCAGATGAACATCTTTTTGCTATGAAAACAGATTTTCCGTGGTTTGTTGACATTGCTAATTACTTAGTTACTGGGAAAACACCACCCCACTTGTTCGCTCGTGAAAATCGGAATATTATTCAGAAAAGAGTTGCATAATCCTAGATTCAAGGAGATATCTTTTACATTGGTCCAGATCTAATTATCCATAGGTGTGTAAGAGAGGAAGAAGTGTTTGACATATTGAAATCTGCTCATGATGAACCTTGTGGATGCCACTTCACTGATAAGCAGACTACATATAAAGTACTGTGTGTTGGTTAATTTTGGCCTTCCTTGTTTAAGGATGCCAAAAGTATGTTAGGCGATGTGATAGCTGTTAGCAAATGGGCCATCCTAATCAAACCAATGAAATGCCTTTCATGCCCCCAAGTTATGATTGAGCTATTTGAAAACTGGGCTATTGATTTTATAGCGCCAATAAATCCAATGCCATTAAGTAAAAAGCATATTTTGGTCTATACAGATTCTGTTACAAAATGGGTAGAAGCTAAAGCTATTTCTTTTGCTACAAAACAAGTTGTTGTTGATTTTATTTTTAAGAAAATCTTTACTAGATTTGGTGTGCCTAGATAAATTGTTTCTTACAATGGTCCATAGTTTACTTCTAATCTAGTACAGGGTGTGATGGAGCAATAAAAGATCCGGCACAGGAAGTCCACGCTGTATCACCCACAAGCAAATGGCCAGGTGGAATTTACAAACAAAGTGATCAAGTCCATTCTTACAAATATAGTAAATATGCATTGGAAAGACTAGGCTGAAAGATTACCATAGGCTTTGTGGGCATACAGAACGACTTGGAGAAATAACACAGGACATACACCATATGAGTTGGTATATGACAAACAGGTTCTGTTACCAATTGAATTATAGATTAAAACTTTCAGAATTGCAGTTCAATTAGGACTAGATCTCTCTGAGGCACAACAACAACGTCTTATCCAATGAAATGAGTTAGATGAATTCGTAGGGTTGTTGTTCATCATAACATACTAATTCAACAGCAATGCAAAAGGTGGCATGACAAGTCTATTCAGAAAAAGCAATTCCAACTAGGTGATTGGGTGCTTGTCTATCATTATAGATTTAAAATTTTTAAAGAGAAATTCCATACACGTTGGATGGGACCTTATGAAGTGATCCAAGTATTTGAGACTGGAGTAGTATAAGTTAATACTATTGATGGACAAAATTCAGTATTCTTGGTAAAAGGACACAGGTTAAAGAAGTATTTTTAGCCACTTACCAGGAAAGATTTTACATAGCAATTCCAACAACATTTCGAGATGGTAGTGGTGAATGGTAATACCAACCTTTTGAAAACATGAATTCTTCTTCTTCTTAAAAAAAAGGATAAAGAAAAAAAACATTTTCCTATAATTATGAAAATCAATTCACTAACATGATTGCAGAAGGATCAACTTGAAAACCAGCTTGATGGCAGGAAGATCAAAAATTTATAATAAAAAGAAAATGTTGCTTGATCTTTACATATGTTAGCAACCTCCAAGTAAAAGCAGGTTCAGCAGAACCAACCTTTATACAATTGGGGTAATTAGCATGGATAAATTTATTCAAGTAACGCTTAATTTTCGATGCAGTTATCTTTTCTTGCACTAGTGCAGGCAGACCATCCAAAATATTTTATGCCTTTCTTCATATTCCACTTTCGTAATATTCCCTCAGTTTTCTTCTTAACCCCAGAATGATTAACCTTCCCATATTCTTCTGAATTTACCCTATCCATTTCGTAAAAACCCCACTTTACCCTTGAATTTTTTTCCCTATCCCACTTCTCTTTATCCCCTCTTGTGGTAGTATTCCTGGAATCCCTATAACAAAATTCCTTCCCATTCTGAAAATTCCCTTTTCCCACTTCTTTGTTCCCTCATGAATTCATTGCAGGATCTCGCGCACAAAGAGCAAAAGGATATGCTCTGAAGCATCAAGAAAGGGCGAAGCAAATTTTTAGTATAAATTGAGGAATCCATGGTGGAAGTCCAATCCATATTTTACTCAAATTCCATGTTCCTTTTTTTTCCAGATATTATGCTTGCACTAGTGCAAGCATGTCGTCCTATATAATAATGCAAGTAGAATGGTACCAGTAGAATAGAATATTTTAAGCAGTGCAAGCATACCATTGCAAGCATGCACCCTATTAGAAACAGAATAGAATTTTTTCTTTTATAATATATGTCATAAGAAAGTGGTCATCATGAAAATTTATAAGAAGTCCTTTCACTTAGCCGATGAGTACTTGTGCTATCATATTAACTACGAGAGAATTATTTAAAGTACAAGGTATTTTTAAGTTAAGAATCATGATCATTTTTAATGAATGCTAAGTTCTCTCTTTTTGAATTATGAAGGAGTGCAGAAGTATTTAACCATTGCTTGGACATAATTGCCCCTTTCCACCATAATCCTAGATGTCTTGCACTCATAATGATTACCTCACATAGCCATTATAACACCACCGTAAGTACCAATCCAACCTGATCTCAAAGATGTCATGCATCCATGGCTATTTTAGTGGAATGAATGGATGATAAGATGGAAAGGATGGTGGACAGTTGGATCCCTACCTACAAGAACCAATTTTCCAATGTTGCATGGAAATTCTCTGACTGTTCATAGTCGTTAAGCAACGATGCCGCCTATTCGAAGCGAACCCTCATTTCTTAGTAGGGTAGAACAGATTGTTGAGTATCACAATAGTCTTGCACTATTATGAGAATCAGGCTTTCTTCAGTTCTTCCAAAAGTTTGATGGGCATGATAAAAAAGTGGCCTTATAGTTTGCTAGAAGTTTCAAAAATGGCCGAGTAAAAATTGGGCCTCTAAAATTTGAAGTTACAAAAGAGTCTGTAGCAGCAGTGATAGGGTTGGAAAATATTGGTGAGCAGTGGTTTAAAAATAAAAAACTAGAAAGCAAGCGGTGGCAACATTTTGTCATCGACAAGAAGATGAAGATAGATTGGAAAGAAGGATTTCTGCGCAGTGCCCTCCTAGGATAGGCAGGACCTTCTTTTCATCCTACGGAAATTTGTAACCTATGAGGGAAAGCAATCTCGCACCTTTGTATATCATTTTAGGATGCTGTAGTATTTCGAAGCTTCTTGGCACATCTGGTGGAGGATGAATTTCCCCTATTTTTTGCTTAAGATCTTGGAAAAAATGGCCAAAGGTGTGCAGGACGAATGACGAGACCAGGCCGATAAGAAGTTATATCACCACGGCCTGATAAATATTTTGGTTCAGAAACAACTAGAAGTTAAAGGCATAACCTAGGAGGCACTGTTAAAATAGCTACATAAAAAGACAACTACTGGAAATGAGACATAGAACCCTGCTAGCATAGGCAAGGGCCCGAGTAAGAATGTAAAGGGGAGTCCTTCTTGCACCAATGAAAAAAGGAAACAACCTGAAAAATAAAAAGAAGGAAGGGCCCCATATCCAAATAAGAAGACAACTAATGCACCTATTGAAGAGACTCCTTCTACGCCACCAGTACAGGTACAAACCCCCGAAGAAGACAACCTGACAGTCCTTGTGGTCGCAACAAAACTTACAGAGGTTGAAGATAACACTCTATTGGTAGATTTCATTAAAAAGCCTTGGAAAAAGAATAAATAATCTGACTCAAGCAATGAACCACAATCCCCACGGGACGTTGAATCCCCTCCTGAACCAGTACAAGAAGAAGAAGCAATGCAAGAAGAAGAAGCAGAAGAAGAAGAACTAGAAGAAGAGGAATTTCCTGATGTAACCATGAAGGATACTGAGGTCCCTGAGGAAGACACAACCCCTGTAGAGGCAGAAAAAGAAAAATATTTGGTAACTCTTGCTGCTTGGGTAGTTGAACTAGAGCTTTAAGTGCAGAACTTAGAACAACTCATAGCTAAAGCGCAGGAGGATAAAGAACAGAGTAAAGGAGAATTGACTACGGATATCCAGAAAAAGAAAAGAGAAGTTAGAGTTTAGAAGTACCGAGCTATGCAATATTTCAAGCGCCTTAAACAGGTGACAAAAAACTAAAGAATATCAGAAAGAAGAAGTCTAAAACATTGCAGGTTGATGTTAGTATGCCATAGCAGGATTGAGCTGGAATGCTCAAAGTTTTGAAATTTTTTTTGCAAAGGTAAAGAGTTGTGTGAGGACACACAACAATTTAGGGATGGGAGGGTGTTAGCCCCCTAATTTTCTCTCTTTTTTCCATTTTTCCCTTCCTAAACCATAACCATTTACCGTTGTTTTACCTCTCTTATACACCCTCATCTTGCACTAGTCCAAGCACAGTGACATATTTCGTATAAACTTTATTTTTCATATTTTTAACTTAACCTAGCATTAATTAATCATTTATTACATGATTTCTTACTTTTAATCATTCTTTGTAACTTATCGATATCTCTAATGTTTATTTGGTAGTTACAATACTTACTGTGACTGCTGATCCTAGTGCAAGATCGGATCTTGCACCATTGTCAGCACAACAAATTCTTGCAGCAGATTCAAATCTCCTCTATCACCACCTCATTTTGAGCAGCTTCAACCACGACAGCAAGATCGTTCCAAAGGCATCCAAGATTGAATCACCCCGTTTTAAGCAACTTCAACCATGACAACAAGATCGATCCAAAGACAGCCGAGGTAAAATCTGTGAAGAACAGAAGCTAGAGATTGGCTACGACCAGTTTTTCTAATTGTATAAGGCCGAAAAGCTAAATGATGTGGTTGGTTATGTAATCAGTTGAATGATCTATTTTGGCCCTTGGCCAAAGATCTATATAATGTAGAATGTAAATAGGAGTAAGGGAGTTTTTTGATAGAACAGAGACACAACCAAAGAGTTAGTAATAGGTTGTTGTATTTTGTTATTTCCTGAATCTGAGATGGACGATGTATTAACGTATGTAATTTCCTTAGTGAATTAATAAAAATGGAGCCCCACCTCATGTTTTGTAAATCACATTTCTGTATTTGAGTTGATGAATTGATTGAAGTACTGAGCAAAGTTTTTATTTAAAGGGGAAATGTGTTGGTTGGCTAGGGCCCAGCCAACCCAGCACGTTTACCCCATTTCCTATTTCTAGTAATTTGTGTTTATATTGTAAAGTGTGATTTAATTTCAAGCACATGCATGTTGTTTGAGTGAAAGCGGATCCGTTGTGTGAAGTAGCTAAATTTCCTTTCCTGCACTTGATTTTAGATTAGTTTTCCCTGCTTGGTCCAAGCAGGAGAAATAAACCTACACCAGTGCATGTTGGTGTGATATATCCTTTTCTACAGTTCTGTTTGGTTGGTTTTCCCCGCCTAGTCCAAGCAGAAGAAATGAACCTGCACCAGTGCGCGTTGGTGTGATGTAGCAAGCCTTCTTAATCTGCTTTCCACAATCTTCTTTCTTTCATTAAATGCTTATGATAGGATAAATGTATATGTATTTTTTCTATATTCCTGCACTCTGTCAAGATCAAAAACATTCATTTTTATGTGTGCAATTTGATTTAATAGTATAATAGCACTTGCAATAACTAAGCACTCATTTTAAGAATTAAATGCTAAGTGCAAGAAGCTTTGATCCAGTGCAAGAACTAGTTTCTTGCCATGTGATCTGAGTTCTTTGAACTTGGAAAATTTCAAGCCCTTGCAAGAAGTAAAAAAGCCTTTAGTAAAGACACCATTTATAACTTCTACATAAATCTCTGTTCCTGCACTAGTGCAAGCAGACTGCGATAGTACAGGACAAAATAGTGCAAGAAGGAAATCTCTAAAGGAGCAGGATTAAGGGCCCATCTGATGATACTGCTAAGTGTCTCTACTAAATAAAAACACACACTCAGTAGTTAAACAATAATTAGCTAGAGTGATTACCATTTATTTTTAATTCCCTCTTGCAAATGCATTCTTCCTTGTTCCAGTCTTAGATTATTTTGATGGTTCAAGTTGCCTTTTTCTCTTTTTAATTTGATTCTACAAGCTTTCCTTTAAAGAAAGTAGGGATTTATATTAGAAATATTCATACCATCTCTCGCATTTCCTGTACTTCATCTCTAAGTTTACGGATCCCTCGGATTGACAAATTAAGTGTTGAGGAGTTTGCTTAAGTGTAATTCCTGCACCCAACATATACAATTCAGATAAGCATACAATTGATAGTACACTACCCTTGAACTCCAATCTCAACTAGGAAAATCTCATATCTGACATGCATGAGTTATTTATGGATGAATTATCAGTTAACTGTTTGAACGCATGAGCAACAACCCATTGTTAGACCTCCTACTAGTTCCTCCAATAGTTGGAAATAGTTTCACTGACATTAACTCAGTTTAACTAAATTAAATTATTACAACTCAAATTAAACTCACCCTAGGCTCCTAAAATTTAGGAACCACTCTACATGACTAAAGTTAGGTCCTCAACTCGAATTAACTTAGACAACTAAGTGAAACTAACTTAGTTAACTTGTAAAAGTTGTATTGTGATGTGTAATTACAATTTTCTCCTATTTTAATTCAAGGGAAAATTAAATCATGATTTTCTTGTTGTCATTTTCAAAAATATGGACATCATTTTTGCATGGAGGATGTCAATGATGGATGCATGACACAAGAATATGGAATGGAAGTCGAGTTCGACCAATCTAGTTATGTTAGCCACCGTAATCAAAGCCTAATATAAGGGATGTTAGGTTATGTTGGAAAGATACAATATATCATTTAAGTGAACTTCTTTTCATTCCAATGTGTTATTTATAGGTGAAAGTGGTGGGACACCTTTGATCAGAATAATGCAAAGGAAGATCACGATAGTGGGTTAATATGTATCAACTCTAGAAAGATGTGGCATGAAGCTAGGGAGCCTTATGTTTTTCCCAAACACTGCAACCAGGTATTTTTTTACCTAGACGTATTAGATAGGGATTAGTGGTTTGTGTTAAGACACTACCCTAGATCAAAACATGTTTTTGAGAGTAACAAGTTATCATGCCAAGCGAGAAAGATAATTTGGGTGATGAGAATAGAGAGTGATATGTACTTGTGTTATTTCATCATTTATACTATTGTTGTACACTTCTATTTTCTTTATTTTGTCAATTATGTTGTTTTTTATTCATCTTGTTGGCGTTTTATATAATCGGTAAGCTTCACAAACGTTTTTACATGTTTTTTTTCTAGCGGAAATGGTTTTACACTTAAAACTAAGTATTTCCAATTTATTAATTTATAATTTAAAAAATAAATTTTTAACATATTTGTTCAATTCTAAGTTTGTGATCATTTTAATTTGGATTTTTTGATAATTTGATTTTCAACTCAGTTGTTTGTTATTTTTCATACTTTTATCATTTCTTTTGGAAATATTTAAAATATTCCCTCAATGTTGACTAAAACCACAATTAATGAAGTAATTTAAAATTTGATAACAATCAACTTACGAAATAATGACAAAAACAATAAATATAGGAAGATTTCCATCGATAAAATTTTATGACCAATAGAATGCTTATGATTGGAGATCACAACCTTTTTATAATAATTTTTTTTAGGGTAGAAAAGTCTATTCAAAAAGCGTAAATAGTAAAATGGAAAATAACATTTATTCATATGTAATTTTTTTTTTAAAAGAATCTAGTTAGAATGAATATGTATGAACTATCTATACAATAGAAAAATATTTATGATAATTTTATCATTATAGTTTCAACCATATTAAACTTTGTAATTTATAAAAGTACATTTGCATTGTTTTTTTAAAGTAAGTCTTTTGCATGTAATTTCATAAATAAAATTTTGATATAAGTTCACCAATATATAATCTATAATCAATATATATCATTTCATAAAAATAAACATCATGATGATAACCATCTAACAAACACAAACATCATATAAAATATACGTTCAAATTCATCAACATCATCTACTTATATATACCTCTAGCACATATAAACATCATTAGCTAGCACATAAATCTAATAATTTAACAGGGCATTATCATCGTGATCACATCTAACAATATCCAATTCTAATTATATTGTTTTGTATTCATCTTGTTGGCATTTTATATGATTGGTAAGAGTTGCTATAAATATTAAATTTAAATTTCTTGAGACTCTCATAACTTTAATGATAAATTAAGTTTTATTGAAATATAATTTTTTAAGTTATATTACATCTAAATTAATTAGTCCGTAGGGTTTTGGACAAACGGTGATCGGGTGCTTTGTTAAGGCACTCCTTAATGTGAAGTCACTGTTCAATTCCCCACCTCGATCAGGGGTGATATATTGGACATGATGATGATGTAGTCCCACCCAAACTTATATATATATATATATATATATATATATTATATATATATATATATTTATATATATATATATATTTAATTTTAACAAATTGATTAATTCATAATATGAATTTATAAAAACTTTAAAGCTATTTTTATATTTTTTAAATAAGATATTATTGATAATAGTTTATTGATTGCATTTTCTTATTTATTAATTTAACATTAGAAATTAACTAAAGTAATTACAATTTGAATTTAAAATACATATTAATTTAAAATTTATTTTAAATAATAATTATATTTATATTATATTTTATGATGCTTATATTATTATTATTAATAAATCAATTCAAAATTTATTAAATACATAAATGAAATTAATTGTAATGTTATTTATATTCCATATTTTATGAACAATTTTTTATTATAGTTATAGTTGATTTAATAGATCAGTGAGTTATATATTTCATTTTTATTATAAATATTTTGAAATTTGTATTTAATGATTACATGTTGTAATATAGTATGTTTTGAAAATTAATTGTAAAGATTAATTAGATATTGCCTAACTCTTGTATTATAAGTATAAGTCACAACTTTTTGATTTCTACATTTGACTATGACTAAAAAGATAGTTTTGTTTAGAGGTTTGTACAATTTAATTGTGTGCAAAATTGATTTTATTTTGTAGTGACTATTTTTTAGACATATTTTTATAAACACTTTCTTTCTTTCTTTTTTCTTTTTCTTTTTTTCTCTATGTTTTTTTTACGCAGGGACTATGCTGCTCACAACCCTTGTTTGAATAAGAATTTAGTTAGAATGAATATGTATGACCTATCTATGCAACATAAAATTATTTATGGTAATTTTAAAATTATAGTTTCAACCATATTAAATATTGTAATTTATAAAAATATCTTTGCATTTTTTCTTTAAAGTAAGTTGTTTTGCATGTAATTTCATATATAAAATTTTGATATAACTTCACCAATACGTAATCTATAATAAATATCATTTCATAAAAATAAACAGGATGATAACCATCTAACAAACATAAACATCATCTAAAATACACATTCAAATTCACTAACATCATCTAATTATATGCACCTCGATATAAACATTATTAGTTAGCACACAGGTCCAATAATCTAACAGGGAATCATCACCGTGATCACATCTAATAAAACAAAAGCACCATCTAACATCATCACCACAAGCATTCCCAAATATATAGCTCATGTCAAATAACTGTTATAACATGCATATCTATTTGCAAGCACATTAAATGAACATATCTAGCATGACCTAACAATATATGCATCAACACCAAGATATAAATTAAGCACATCAACATGAACAAAAAAATGCACCAACAAGTCAAATTAGAGGAAATTTTAGCATAAAAGTGCCCATGAAATTTTTATGTACATAATATGTAAACCAATCAAAATGATTTAAATTTAGAAAGAGGTACATGTAAATATTTTGGAGGGTAAAAAAAACAGATTTTTTTAATTGTATTTTTGGCTTATATCCTTGTAGGTCTACTCAAATTTCAAGTGTATACACTTGTTGGATGGAGATTTAAATTCCACATCCAAAAAGTACTCATTATGTATACTTTTAAGAAGACTCACATTGATAAAAACTGAAGATATATTAAAAAAGCATGTTCAACATGTTTTTTAATGTATCTTCAATTTTTATCAATGTGGGTATTCTCATAAGTATGCTTGATGGGTACTCATTAGATGTGGAATTTAATTCCATATCCGAGTGTCTACACTTGAAATTTGAGTAAACCTATAAGGAGATAAGCCAAAAATACAATAAAAAAATAGTTTTCTTATTTTCCCTCCAAAATTCCTATCTCTTATTTTATAATTTGAACTATTATTTTATTATTTTTCCTCAGGATGCCACTTTTAGTCTAAAAGTTTCTCTAATGAATAGCTACATCAAGTTAAATAAACGCTATAAAATATTTGGTGGTCCAACAGATGTGATAGTCGTATCTAGTACAACAATACTAGTGGAGCCCTGTTGTAGCAGCTACAACCACCCTCCAAAATTTTGTCTTGCAACCAATTTCAGAGCGTCCCTTAAGAGTTTCACTTGATGACTGCATGCACTCAGGTCACTCCATGAGCTCGTGTGATTCCTTGCATCTTCCTTCCTTGTTCATTTCTTTCAAGTTTCAGCATGCTAGTGTATGAATCATGCTTGCGACCATGTTCTAGTTATACTCAAAGTCTTCGCTTCGTGTGTACTTGTTGTGTTCACTATGAAAGCATCTCTCACACTTACACACGGAGTCACATTCACTTTCGTGCAAGCATCGTCGCAATCGATCAATGATCAATCACAAGTGTCACGCTTGTCAGTTACACAATCGATTAGTCATGTTGAAGATGTGTGTTTGGATGGTTTTAGTCATCTCGTCATCAACTCATGAGAGTATGTGTTTACATGATCACCTATGCATCTTTCGATCATTCACACACTTAGTCATTTTTGTTGAAGTTCTGATGATCAGACTCCACTCTGATAGTCGGATCATCACCCCACCATTGACTCGATAGACTGTAAACCAGAACAACATAGAAGCACCAAGCAAGTCTTTTCAAGTTGCGCTGCCTATAAGCAATTCAATCAACTTTCATGCTGACCACCTGGACAATCGGACCCGACAGTCACCCCAGGACTAACTCCCCTAAAAATTGTACAAAGGCCACTGACCTTACTCACTCAGCTAACTAAGGAAATTGTGTAGACAGGTCAGATAAACACCAAGTGCCTGTCCCTGTCTCCCTCAAAGAATTTCACAGTTTTCCCAGTCAATCATCCCGACAGTCGACTAGTTGCTCATCGAAGAAATTGTGTAGTTTTCATGAGCCGACCTTCTGTTGCCTAGCAGTCTGCTCAGATTAGAAATTGTGTAGTGATGATTAGCAGACTGACCTCCCAGTCTTAGTGCATTTCCCCTTGCCAGTAGCTCCTAGTAGTAGACTGCCAGTTCCTCCCAAGAATTGCACAGTTTATGCTGCCAATGACCTAGCAGCTAACTCCTAGTTCCCTCTAGGAATTACGCAATTTTGGCTGCCAGTGACCCAACAGCCAACTGCCAATTCCCTCTGGGAATTACGAAGTTTTAGCTGCCAGGCTCCCGGGCAGTTCCTCCCAAAAACTATGTAATCTCTTCCTGCATTACATTCATGTAGCCCAGACTGTCCCTCCCAAAATTTGCATAATTTGTCCTTCCAACTGAGCCAGACCTTGCAGAAAGTCACTGGTGACTTGGATTTCCCATCTCCATCACTCAGTGAATCTTACGCAGTTTTCATCAGCAATGCCTGGAGCCATCATCCTGCTTCACAACCTTGCTACCTCACCCGGTCACCTGCATCTGAAATGATCATATGTCATGATAGACTAGGAGGTTTTGGATTTGACGTCATCTTGTCATGAGTGACTGCAGGTACAAGTACACCAACAAACATGGCGCAACGACGAATGGGATGAATGAATGGAGCACATGTAGAAGGATAGGTTCACCAGCGAATGAACGAACAATGCATGCAAAAATATGTGCTCATGAACGGATGATCATGCAAATAAGTGTTCATAGACAAATGAATGAGAAAACATGCAAGATGTGCTCATGGACAGACGAAGAAACAAACATGCACCTTTCATGAACAGAAAAGCTTGTCAAGCCTTCCAAAATGCAAGGAACAACATGCTAAAGCTTCATCAAGAAAACCAAAGGCCATCGAAGACTCTACGCACTTTTCTATCTGAAGGTGAAGTTGTGACACACCATGAAGACATCCATCACCCAACAACACTCTAGCTTGACATGCGCTCCAGTAGTAGCATGAATGTACCAACACTGTCATGTCAAGTCATGTCACCCACAACTATACTATGGTCTATGTTGTCAATCAATTTAATGTAATGTGGAAGTCCAAGAGACCCACTTGTTGTACAAAGAGTCATGTAAAGTCGAAAAGTCATGGAAGTCAAATAGTCATGGAAGTCAAATAGTCATGGAAGTCAAACAGTCATGAGGGTATTCGAACAACCGCAAGGGTCAGTTCCACCCTTGGCTATAAATACCGCCTCATTTGTAAATGGAAAGGGTTTTTTCACCTCAGCTCCTCCCACATAGCCAAGAGAGTCTGTAATCTTTTCTTTGAGGAGTAAGTAGTGGCTCCAATAATACCCTGCACTTGGGGTTAGTGATGTATGGTGTAACGATGTGTCTTGGAACTTTTCTTAATTCAAAAGCTTGCTAACAGGCCAGCATGTTTTCACACATGTTGTTGGCATTATGATGCATGTGTTGTACTTGATGGCCACCCTCTCATAGAAGATCATCTCACTTGTATACATTCAGATGAATCTACAAATATCAGATGTGACAGAGTGCATGGGTTACCGAAAAACAAAAAGGGATCAGATGACAGTTCACAAGTAAGCTTTGCCATCAAGTCCAAAGGGGGAGATTGTTG
>APFE030974994.1:0-11982 GCA_000404065.3 Pinus taeda | reverse complement strand
ATATTAAAAATAGTATGATAATCCAATCTAGATTAGATTTACTCTAAGTAATGCATCTGATGAATCATCGATCCCCCCATCATCAATGTTGACTTACTATAGATCAACAATGGTGGACATAATTTCTATACTTATTTCCTTAAAAAGAAATCACGAGCTTCACATGTATCCTTGTAATTAGATTTATGAATTCTCCCTAGACACTTTTAATTTCTTCTCAATTCAAATTTAATGGTGGCTAATGTAAAGAGATATAGTACTCAAAAATATGATCAAACTCAAAAATATGATCAAACCCTTTATTTAGCATAAATTTGAGTAGTGGAGATAGTCCTTAATGTTTTTTAACACTAACTAGTCATTTAGAGTGTGTTTATTCACTACTAATTTGGTTTTTGTATTTTCTTATTTCCTTGGGAATGGCTTTCAAATATCATTTATGGGTCACTGTGAAGATTTATACTCATGCTTTAGATAATGTTCATGAATTTCTTCTTGTACAACTTTTGAGATAGTTATTTATCTTTCTCTCCCACTAGTAAAAAAATATCTTCCTAATTCAACACCTTTACATGCATTACTTTACAAATTGGATTCAGGAACTATTGACCTTAAACCAAATGTTGTAGTCTAGGGGCTTGTAAGGAATAATTATTGGTAGTATCCTTGAATAGATCAATACAAAAAAAATATACACAAAATTATACATCACGACCATTAGAGGACGAAGAGATGGAAAATGACACAAATTAATTAGAGAAGTAGAAGTATGCACTTTATTGATATACCACAACAACAAAAACTTACATCCCTTTTATTATTTATTCTTTATAATTTATTTTTAGATACATGCAAGTTGTAACTATCTAACAATCTTAGACAATTGACCTAACCACATGACTAACCAACCTTCAATTCCGATTGGATAATTGACTTACTTTAACCTGGGTTATCAAGGCTAGTTGACATTATTGAATAGCCCTTCCAAAAATCAGCCCATAATTTGGTTCATCACGGTGTTTTCCCAAAGAAAAATTTGTTACATCATCATGTGTTTAACCAACCTTCAAATTTGATTTCTCAGGGGAAATTTATAAAATCTAATGTTGGTAGTAAAAATATGAAACTTAAATGAATAAGTTTTTCTAAAAACAATCCCATGGGTTACATTGAAATGTGTTGCTATGATATCATTTTTGTTGCTAAATTTCTAAGAGAGCTGGGATCCATCACCATAGTATTCATATAATTGTACATGAGTTCGTAGAATGATGGAAATTCCCAAAAGATTAAAGATCTCATAGTAAACCCTCCATAAATAATTAACTCCAATTATATGGAAAAAATTGAAAGTGTCACTCTATGGTTACTTCACAATTCCATGCTATTGAAGCCTTTGAGGATGATCCTCATCCCCTTCACTTATATTTCTGGTTAGCATTAGAAAATTATATCAAATCATATTTTCATTCTCTTACCTAAAACAATGAAATTGAGAATATTCCACATGAGATATTAATCGTTGGTATCATCCATCACTCTCTCTAGTTGTCATGGTTCTTCAAAACTAAATCACTTGTCACATGTGTCATGATTTTGAAGCTCTTAACAAATTTATAGTCAAAGATAAATTTCTTATTTTGGTTTCATATTATTTATGAGATGAGCGAGATGGGCCATAACTCTTTTACAAACTTCGTATTTCTTTTGATTATCAACGAATTCACATGATGCTGACATTTTGAAAAAGCGAAATTCACACACATGAGGTTAATTACAAGTTTTTAACAATGCATTTTCATATTTTCAATGCGCCCTCCACATTTTAGATTGTGATTCACCACAACTTTAAGCCTCTTCTATGTTGCTTTGTTCTATTATTTATTATTATTCTTTGATGATATCTAGGTCTATAAGAAGACTTTGGTGGTGCACGTGGAAAATATATATTAGGCATTACAACTATTCCACAATGACCAAATATTGCTCAAGTGTTATAAATGTCATTTTGGTGATTCTAAGGTCAAATATTTGGGACACACTATTATTGGGAAGGGTATGTGTGTCAATTCTAAGAAAAACGAGGAAACAAAATATTGTCGCTATCACAAGGCCTTCAAAATATTATATGTATTTCTTGGCATCATAGGTTACAACCAAACATTTATCTAGTACTATGGTACCATTTTATCTCCTTTTACTATGCTGCTAAAGAAGAATGTATTTAGTCTAGATGAGGAGGATGAATAAGCTTCTTAGGATTTGAAAAATGCTATCTATGCCAAATCAATTCTAGACTTGTCAGAATACAATAAGACATTTGTATTGGAGTGGGGTGCATTAGGAAAAGTGGATTTGAGTAGCTCGTGTTAGTGTAAGAAAGATTCTTACTTTAACTAGTTAGCAATTATGTGATATAAGCTTTGATACATCCAATTATGGGAAAGGAATGTTGTTTTTTATTCATATAGTTTACATATAGCGTCTTACATTAAGGGTTCTAATTTTCGAATGAAGATGATAACATTACAACTTTAAATATGTCTTATAATCAAGGTTTTCCACCATATAGGAGCAAAAGTGAGTTTCAAAAATGTTAGGCTATGTTTATGAGATTAGGTACCAGAAGGGAAAGGAATTTGTGGTGGTCGATTCTCTCTCTAAGAAGTATGATGAGGAAGGGTCCCTATTTTCTTTATATTTCTTGTGCTTAAGTAGGATGTATATCAAGAATGGTCAACAAATTCCAATACCATGGACATGATCCACCAAGTACATGCCAACCCACAAGAAAACTTACGTTACACTTGGTATGATGATGAGCTTCACTAGAAAGGATGTATTTTTTTTCTTTGAGAATAGTCATTTAAATTGAAGATGTTGAAGGAAGTGCACTCCTATACCATATAAGGTCACTTTGGATTTTAGAAAAAATATGATAATATTAAGTGTTCATTATTTTTGGAAACAAAGAAGAAGTGAATTTTCACCTTTGTGGAAGAATGTTATACTTTCTAATGGCACAAAAGTGAAATAGTAAACCATCCAAGTGTATTACAACCCTTAGCTATTCTTGCCACCCTATTGGTTGGCATTCTATGGATTCTATTACAAGATTTCCAATATCAATTAAGAGATCAATGACAATTGTAGTTGTCAATTTCCTTTCTACATACTCTTACTTATGTGGATTATAATACCCATTCAAGGCATCCATAGTTGCACAGTTCTTCATCGAAAATATTTTAAATTAGGTGACATGCCTAATTCCATTGTGCTTAATCATGGTCCCACTCTCACTAGGAATTTTTAGTGGGAGTTATTTTGACTTCAAGGTACCTAATTGAATCTCAGCATAACATAGTACCCCAAACCTAATGGCTATATGGAAGTATTGAATAATTATTTTGAGGGTAATTTCCTTTTTTTTCTTCCTAATGACAAACCCAATGGATCTAATGGTCACCCTTGGCAGAATGGTGGTATAATAATACCAGTCATATTGTTATATAAAAGACCTAATTTGATCTCACATGTGGAAAACCACCTTTGATAGTTATGTTTCACTTTATCATCCCTCTTTGAGTTTCAAGAGGTGATGGCATCTTGATAGTTTGTGACATTATTCATACCCTTAACTTAAAATTGCATGAAGTCATAGGATAAGCAACATCACTCTAAACACATTTTTAATGAAGGGAGTTGTTAGGGCTTTTATATGTCATTGAATTCCATAAATTAAATTGTCAAACATAGTTCGTAAACTTTGAGTTCCATTGCATTCCATCTCGGATTCAAACTTACCCTATACAAATCTAGTACAAAATTCTCAAATATCTTCCTAACAATCACACCAAAAATTGCTAAAGTGAAGAAACCTATCTAGTTACAATATGAATCACTCATAATGAAATCCACTTTACGTTTAAAACTCAAATTACTATTTTTTTCTCTAACACAAAAACACATTCAGATATAAGATTAACAACTGCCTCCAACTATACTCTGAAATCAATTTAACACTAACTCTATTCAGAATGCTTATAAGAAACTAATCCCCAGGGTGCTAGAGATTAAAAAGTAAACTCAACAACACTCTTAAAAAATCATTTGCAATACTTCCTATTTAATGAAATCCATTCAAAATTAACTAAGAAATTGAGCAATAACACATGATTGTCTAATTCAAGATGAGCTAAGTAATCAAATAACACACGATTTTCTAATTACTTGAGAAAGTGAGAAAATGACTTACAGGTTCTAAATTGATCAATCTAACTCAAAATTATATACAAAATCAAATGGATGATAAACTGCTTCATCAAATAACTAACACATCGTTCCTAGTAAAATGAATGGCAGATTGTTCCTAATTGATGCTCACAACATCACTGAACACCACCTACAAATATTTGTTGCCAAAAACATACAGATCCATACATAACTAAGTCATTCCATTTAGAACAGAGGATTTGATTTAAAATTGTAAGAACTTATCTTTTAGAAATCTGTACTAACCGAAGTGTATTACAGGATCTCCAAAATCAACCAAAAAAATCAATAACTTGCAGAAGATATTTATGAGGACGATGTAAACTTACAAAAGACTTAATGAACATCTAACGAAAGTTTTTCAAATGAAATTCAAGAATGATTTTGGGTACATGAATTATGAGAATTACCAATCAAACGAAAATAAATTTTAAGTGCAGTTTTGCTACATAAATTCAAAACACACCTTCTTCTTAACCAAAAATCGTTAGAGAACTTGGTTGAGGTCTATGGTGGGCCCTAACCACTACCTCAGACAAGTTAACCTACAACAATAGAATTACATATTAATATCACATGAAATCATGAAATGGAAGTCGAAATTTCTATATTAACAATCTTCAACAATACATATGTAAAGTGGTTCCAAACTTGAAATAAAAACAGAGTTTCAAAATGTTCCATAATCATTGCTCTCTCCTCTTTCCTCTGCACTTAGTATTTTCCATTTGAGACCTTATTTATACATAAAATCCACTGGGAAAACATAATATCCAATCCCCTTAACTTAGAAAATAAATTTACAATTTTAGAGGAAAATCTCATAATTCAGGCTTTTTGCAATTTTATACAAATTGGCATTAAATAACTAACCATATCTTCTCGACCATGATTTATTTTGCAAATATGTTTCTATGGAGTATAACTTGACATATTATCAACAAAAATATTTCTTGTAGTTTCTTTGTTCAATTCTTGGTCCTCAGAAATCATGCATGAAGTTGATTGTTTGAATCATTTTTCCAATCTGGGTTTTGTAGAAATTTTATATAAAACTTCTTTTAAGAACCAACTATAACGTTTAAACCGTATTGAAGTTTTGGAAATTATTTGAGACTCAAATAAATATATATTTAAAAAAAAACATATTCCATATTCTGATGAGCCTCCACCATTTTCACAAAAGTAAAGGCAAAACATGGCAGTTTCAAAATTGTCTCCTATTTTTGGCTCTAGCTTAAATCATGCATTATGATCCCACACGTGTGAGATGGGTATATTCAAAGGATTTCACCATAATATTAAGCTTATGTGGGACCTAATTTACCATTCTATAGAAAATAAAAACATATTTTATAATTTTGACTTTTTTTCTCCATTCGGACTGGTGAATAATTAATTATTGAACAGCTGTCCTAGTATGAAACTAAGTATTTAACTACCAAATTTCACCAAGCTGGTAAAGAAATAGAAACTTTCATATTCGAACATGATTCTTGGCCATATAACCACATTATTAAACTTTCATTGATAAAACTATATTAAAGACATGTTTAATCATTAAAAATATAAGAAATCCATCATAATTAACCATAGGGTAGAAGATGTTCATTTAGTGGAAGTTGACGGTATAATGCTACGAAAATTATCTTAAATGTCTGAACATGGCTCTTGAATAGAGACTTTATACACTAAATGATATGACATATTCAAGGCCCAACATCTCCCCCATGCCTAACACTTTGCATGCGCTCATGCAAACAAAATCATTGCCTATGACATTGTTTCTTGGTGTTGGTGGTTAAAGCTAAATTGTCATATCATCACACACTTGATATGTTTCACAACAAGGTAGAAAAAAATTTAGGACAAAAAAAATATGGATGGTGGATGATATAAGTTAAGGATGAGGATATGGTCTGGAAACTTTGTAAGACCATTATTCACTTTGTGGTCTGTTTCCTAGTTAAACAACAATCACTTCATCCTCCTATTAAGAGCATTTAGATGATGATTTTGTGAATGATTTATGATGTAAAAGGATAAGATGCTATATATGTAACTTTATTCATGTACCATGCTACTGCTTTTTCATTCTTGCAGTCTTATTAGAATATGCATGGATGGATTCAGAAATTGAGGGGTTTAATGGTAGTTTAAAAAAGGTGAAGATTTATGGAATAGGAATTGGTTAATAATTAGTATTCCTTAAATTTTAATGAGTTAAATAGCCTTTAAACATGTTTTACCTCAAGTATAACTTTGAATTTCTATTTGTACCATAGGCTGTAATGGAAGTGGTGCAAAGTTGAAGATGAGGTAGAGCAAGGCTAAGAGTCCTAAATGATCTAGAAGAGCTGGAGATGATGAGTGCCAATATGATCAGTTGAAGGAAGCTAAAGAGAATGAACTGAAGATGTTGGAAAGGTCCCAACAACCACTCCCCCATGCCTGAAATTTTGCATGTCCTCTTTCACACAAAGGGAGGTACTGAAGAGTGAGGAGGCTACTAAGATGGCTCTAGTACAAGAAGGTACTTTGAAAATAAAACAATGGAACTAATGAGGTCAATACTTAACAAAAATAAATCATCTCGTATTTATTAAAATGATTTAAAACTAACACTAATTATAAAATAAATTCTAAATCGCTCATTACACATGATTTCATCAATGTTTAACAATCTTATGCTCAAGAAAGAAGCATTTTATAAATTTAAGGGCTCTCCTTCTTTGTAGAAAAGGAGGAATTTTTTTGATCACCACAAATCATAAACCAATGAAAAAGTATTCATTACTAGCCAAATCCCAAAGTCTTATAGTTATTCAAGTATTAGAGATAAGTTGTGTCGTTGAGTTTTATTAATTCTCTGTGATCATAAGTCCCTCTAATAAGACAATTAGATCTTAGATATAGTATGAAAATTTAATTATAGATTACTCAAGGCTACCTTGATACCATTCTTTAGCATCAAATTTATGGAGTTCAATTTTACCCTTGACTTCATCCACACATGCTCATGCTTCCTTTTGATTGTAACACTATAGAGTGACGATCATACGTGTAGACAAAAAGCCTTGGTTTGGTTGATAGTTCTTTAGGAAGAATGCCCCATTGCCCGCGAGCATACATAACTCTGATGGGTTTGCCTAGTGATATCACAGGTCAGTACCCGATGATAGCAATAGTCCATAGCCTCAAAGGGTTAACCTCTTAAACCTATTTTACATTGAAGGGGCTAGTCCCATGTTTCCTACCATTTTAGTTTTATATTATGGATATTTCTTTTGAAATTCGTAGATGGGAGAGTACTTTCAGAAAGCCCCTTAAAGGCATGGGATGACACCTTTTAAAGTGATTTAGATTACCTATATAATGCCTTGGACACATATGTGATATGGATGAGGCTGCCAAAGAATAACCAAAATACACATAAATTCCTACTAATCATGGTTTTCATATATGCTTTCACTTTTAAAGTAGTGTTCCACCAAGAGTATAAACTTCAGTAATTTTTATACAAGTATTAATAAATATGCTATGATATCATGCTTTGATGTTATGGTTATAGTGTTCAAGTTGATTTTTTTCATTTGTATCATTGTATGCACTTCTTAACTTTGTTACGACCCTCTTAGTATGTTTTGGTGACTATATTTTGAGAAATTGTTTTGTATTTATAATCAAAAATCTATATGAATAAGAAAAATGAAATTCAAGAACATAAAAGATATATCAGTGACGAATAGTTTGGAATTATCATTTGATTCAACTTCTATGGAAAAGATGGTTTATTCAATCACCTTCGTGATGTAGTGGTCTTAATGATAAATCATGAATGCATAGTTTTTAACAACTTAAGGGAAAAAAAAGATAACATCAAATACTCCCCTAAGTGTTCCATTACATTGATTAAGATGTATTTTCTACTTTTGAAAATATTATTCCAGTATTTAAGCATCCCAAATGAAGAATATCCTTGAATCCTACTTTGTCTTGCAATATACCAAATTGGTACCAAAATTTTGGGTACAGATTCGCTGAAACAAGGTACCAGACAATTGGTATGCAATACCAAATGATGTTTTAATGTAATCATTTCCAACTTCACATAAGATTCCAAACATAATGGTCATATCTTACTTTATTAAAAAGGAAAACTATAATAAAATCTAAATATCAGGAAGAAATAATAAGTGGTAACACAAAGTGATAGTTGAACTATGTTGTCGCTGCAAATATGAATGAGTGACAATCTTCATTAAAATAATATACAATTCAATGAGACCTCAACAAAATTATTTAATAGAAACATAGATCACTTGTTTTCAACTAGTTGTCTTTAATTGTTAGTAGTCCCACTTATACAAAACAAATGAGAAAAATGTTGCACTGCATTTTTTAACTAAACTAACTATTATATGCATGAATTATTTATTTATCCTACTCTACTTGTGAAAAATAAATTCCTCTCCTCAAGTATAGGAGTATTTCCAATGTAACCATGTGCGTAATAGGTGTAAAAATGCATTCATACTCAAGTTCATAATATAATCCTTAGTGCATACTTGACTATGAAGTACCAACAGTTTCAATGATGATGCCAAGAAGTAAAGAACGATGAGGGAGTGGCATGGCCTTATAGTTTCTTGAAACCAATTTTCAATCAAATCAAAATGCTTTTGGTTTACCTCTTTATTTGGCTCATTTAGCATATCCTCCTTGCCCATGTCGTGTAGATATTCTAGCATTAGGTGATTATCCTCTTGTGTGCTCAGAGGATCCATAGATAGGAATGTCATAAAATTATTCAATCTCAAGTTCTAATGGCTGCTCTCCATCGGAAGAGGTCCATAATTCTCCATTTTCCTCCTAAGCTTACAAGGGTGAAGATCTTCTTATGGATGTGGTTCATCGAGTCATTGTCCTATTACTTCTAGAGAGGCAGATAAGTTATCGATTGTTGTCAAGATGTGTTCTTCCTGAGAAGCAGAAATCCTAGTTGTTGCTAATATTTGATATATTTATTTCAAACTCTTGATCATCCTTGAACATTTTTTTGTTGGTTTCTAATCTTTTTTTCACACATGTATTAGTGTACAAGGGATTTTACAGTACCAAAATTTTAAAAATCCTAAAGAATTGAAAAGGAAACACACTTGAAATAAATGCAAGAAAACCAATCATGTACTCGAAGTGCCACCATGCTACTAGGACCCTGTTGTCACCAAGTTATTTGTTCACACAAGTTAGGCTTCTCTTCTTTCCATGAATCGATCTAAAGGAAAACACACTTACAAAGAAAAATAAGGAAAAATGAAACTTTGGATCCTACCTTTAATTTTACACATATGAAAAGGAAATAAAAAGTCAATTAGAGACAACTAGACTTTGGAGCAAGCATACCATAGTGGATGCATGGCTCTTTACTCATGTCTTACTGTACTCTCTATTCCCTCTAGCTCCCCTACAAATATGACCACAAACATTAATCTACTAAAACTCAACCTACCAAAGAAAAATATTACCTGGACCGTTTGCAACTCCCCGACAATGACACCGAAAATATTAGGGATTTTATATATCATTGAATTCTCTAAATTAAATTTTCGACTGGAGTTCGTAAACTTTGAGTTGAAATGCATTCCAACTCATATTCAAACATGCCCTATACAAATCTAGTACGAAATTAAGTAAATAAGGCTCAACTTTGTTCCTAACAATCACACCAAAAATCTTTGAAGTGAAAAAATCGATTTAGTTACAATCTCAATCACTGATAATGAAATATATTTTATGTTTAAAACTCAAATTACTATTTTCTTCTTTAATTCAAAAACTCATCCAGAAAAAATATTAACTACTACACCCAATTATACTCTCAAATCAATTTAACACTAACTCTATTCAAAATCATTATGCAAAACTAATCCCTGAGGTACTAGAAATTAAAAAGTAAAATCAACAATGCTCTTAAAAAATCATTCGCACTCCTTCCTATTTAATAAAATTTATTCACAATTAACTAAGAAATTAAGAAAATAACCCATGACTATCTAATTCGAGATTAATTGAGTACTCTTTTTTCTGATTGATAAGTGGGTGAATCCTAAAAATCACGCTTACCCTATGGCTGAGAGGCGATGACTCACGGGCATCTAAGCCGTCAAAGTCACCCACGGATCACACCTGGCCTAAGCCACACCAGCGGAAACCATGCTATATTTTTGGTATCAGTGAGACTAGAATCTGTTACCTTTGATTACAAAGCGCCTTAACAATGTGCTCCTTCACCGACTATTCTAATCTCTTTGATGAGATTAACTAAGTAATCTAATAACACACGGCTTTCTATTTATCTAAGAAAATGAGAAATTGAATTACATGTTCTAAATCGATAAATCTAACTAAAAATTAACTACTAAATCAAATGGATTACATGTCGCTTCATCAAATAACTAACACACTGTTCCTAGTAAAATGAATGGCACATTGTTCCTAATCAATCCTCACAACATCACTAAACACCAACTACAAAGATTTCTTGCCAAAAACACATAGATCCCTGTATAACTAAGTCATTCCATTTAGAACAAAGGATTTGATTTAAAACTATAAGAACTTATATTTCATAAATCTGTACTAACGAAAGTGTGTTACATGATCTCCAAAATCAACCAAAGAAACAAATAACATGCAGAAGATATTTATGAGGACAATTTGTAAATTTGCAAAAGACACAATGAACATCTATCCTAACAACATAATTGTAAGATCTATGAAAGTTTTTCAAATGAAATTCAAGCACGATTCTAAGTACAAAAATTCTAATAATTACCAATCGAAAGAAAATAAATGTTAAGTGCAGTTATGCTACATAAATTTGAAACACACCTTCTACTTAACCAAGAATCATTACACAACTTGGTTGAGGTCTATGGTGGGCCCTACCCACTACCTCAGAAAACTTAAGCTACAACAATAGAATTGAAAATTAATGGCACATAAACTCATGAAATGGAAGCCGAAATTGTTATATTAACAGTCTTCAACAATACATATGTAATGTGGTTCCAAGTTTGAAATAAAAACCAAGTTTGAAAATGTTCCAAATCAATGTTCTCTCATCTTTCACCCCCCTGGTATCTACCATCTGAGACCTTAATTATACATAAAATTCATTGGGAAAGGACAAGATCCAATCCCCTTAATTCAAAAAATGAATTTACAATTTTAGAAGAAAATCTCCTAATTCAGGGTTTTGCAATTTCATACTAATTGGAATTAAGGAACTAACCATATCTTCTCGAGCATGATGTATTTTTTAAATATGTTTATATGGAGTCCAATTTTCCATACTATAAACAAAAAATCTCTCTAGTAATTTTCTTATTTGATTCCATGGTGTTTATGGGAAAATTAGTATTCCTAAAGCATGCTAACCTTCTAGGTTTGGCAGCTACCCTAGAAACAACAATTTAAAGCAATTCAATGATTTCTTCTATGTGTAATAGATAAGAGAAAGATAATTGAACCAACCTGGAACTTCCGCTTAATCCCTTGCTTGATCTATCTCCCCTTTGACAAAACCTACAACTCCTACCCGTACTTAACATGCTTGGAGAGTACCTTCACAAGTACAGCAACAAAGAACTGTCAAAGCATCGTGATCTATTACAACATAAACATTATAGAATCAGATATATAATG
>APFE030974985.1:295886-314543 GCA_000404065.3 Pinus taeda | reverse complement strand
CAAGATGTGGTGTTCAGAGAGGTGAAAGATGTTATTAAACATGAAGTCCAACCAAAGGAACCTGAGAAGATAGAGTTTGAGCTAAAGGAGGAAGAACCAAACTCTACAGTAGAGGAGAAATCGGAAGATGAAGAGCCACAAACTCCGGCTATGAGAAGATCAGTTCGAGAAAAAAGGTAGCCAAAAAGGTATAGTCCATTTGCTTTCTGTTCAAATTTTGCTTTGTCTATTACTGATGATGGTCCTAGAACTGTAAAGGAAGCAGTAGATTTGGAGGATGGAAAACTCTGGAAAGAGGCCATGGTTGATGAAATGGTATCTTTTCACAAAAATGAGGCTTGGGATCTGTTGGAGTTGTCAGCTGGAAGGAAACCCAATGGCAGCAAATGGGTGTTCAAGAAGAAGACAAATGCAGAAGGAAAGGTGGAGAAATACAAAGCTCGATTGGTAGAAAAAGGTTATTCCCAGGTGCCAGGAATTTTTGGTGATATTTTTTCTCCTGTTGCCAAGGTAACTTCTATTAGATTACTTTTATCTGTTGCTGCTGCTTTTGATTCTGAGGTAGAACAGATGGATGTGAAGACAACATTTCTTCACGGGGATTTGGAAGAGGAAATCTACATGAAGCAACCTGAAGGCTTTGCGGTGGAGGGTAAGAAAGAACTAGTATGCAAGTTAAAGAAGTCTCTGTATGGGTTAAAACAGTCACCAAGGATGTGGTATCAGAAATTTGATACATTTATACGGGGACTTGGCTTCACCAGAAGCCAAGCAGATCATTGTGTGTATTTTAAATTAATTGGTGACCGTGTTATTTATCTGGTCTTGTATGTGGATGATATGTTGTTGGTTGGAAATGACAAAGAAATTATCCAGGATTTGAAGACCCAATTGTCCTCCAAATTCAACATGAAATATCTTGGTGCTACAAACTATATTTTAGGCATGGAAATTAAAAGAGATCAGACAAAGAGGAAGCTCTGGTTAAACCGAAGGAAGTATGTCGAGACAATATTGCAGAGGTTTAATATGCAGGATAGTAAACTGATGAAGGTTCCTATTCCTGTAGGTGTGAGGTTATCTGTTGAACAGTGTCCCAAGACATAAGAAAAGGAAGAGGTCATGTCCCGTGTTCCATATGCAAGTGCAGTTGGTAGCCTGATGTATGCAATGGTCTATACTAGACTAGACATTGCACATGCAATGGGAGTATTGAGCAGGTTTATGTCAAAACCAGGGAAGGAGCACTGGACAGCAATAAAGCAGGTTTTCATGTATTTGAGTGGCACTAGTGATTATGGTTTGTGCTACCAAGGAAGACCAGGATTGGACAGAATGTTGGATATTCATGGCTTTGTTGATGCAGACTGGGCAGGAGATCTAGATCAAATAAGATCTACAAGTGGGGATGTGTTTAACCTATTTGGAGGTGCAGTCAGTTGGATGAGTAAGAAACAATATGTAGTGGCACTATCAACTACAGAGGTAGAATACATGGTAGCCACTTATGCAAGCAAGGAAGCATTTTGGTTGCAGAGATTGTGTTCTAGTATGGGGTTAGTACAGGAAGCTATAAGGATAGACTGTGATAGCCAAAGTGCAATTTTCTTGGCAAAGAACCCTACATATCATTCAAATACAAAGCACATTGATGTTCATTATCATTTTGTGAGGGATATGATAGAAGACAAAAAGGTGTTGCTAGTAAAGGTGGACACTTTGAAGAATACTGCAGATGCATTAACAAAATCTATGAGCTTTGAGAAGTTCTCTTGGTGTAGAGAGACAATGGGCATTTTACGGCTGGAAAAATGACTAAGCTCTCTTGTGGCCCCCTATTGAAAGAAAAGAACAAGTGGGAGAATTTTGGGTTGTGTTATATTCATTCCACGACTAGCCCAAATAGTTAATCGGGGGGTTAGAGGGGGGGGCGGAGACCCCTTTCGTGTGTGGCGGCGCGGGGAGGGGGGGGGGGGGGTCATAGGGGGTTTGAGGTGTACCTGTAACCCCACTTTATGGGTTCTGGGGCAGTGCCCCGAAAAATTTTGGTTTTGGACCCTTTGTTAGGTTGGGCGGACCCACCTATGTTTTTGTGCATGATTTTCGCACATGTTTTTTAGACTTCATGGTTTTTCGGTCCATGGTATTGGACGCAATGGTTTTTCGGTCCATGGTATTGGAAGCTTCGGCATGTATAAATATGTATTGTAACATTGAAAGGAATATAATGAAAAATCAAGCTAGTAGTCCCAATTTTGGGATCCAGGGGAAAATCTGTGTATATGTGTTTTATGTGTTATGCTCTCACATTGTTTATTTTCTGTGTTTTAGAATTCGTATGCAGGTAATTTCTGTACAGAATTAAAACCTACATGCATCTCTATATGTATGGTTATATCTATAATTTGTTGTGTTCCTGTTTAAATTTGGATCAATGGTATCAGAGGGGTATGCTCTTTCTCTGTCTTCTTTTGCATGTCCCCAATGAGGTTGGGATATAAACAGTTACAACTTGAATTGGTCGAACCTTTGCAAGACCAGCCTCACAAATCCCAACGGCCTCCCATGGCAGATGAAAAGAAAGACAAGGGGGCAGGAGATCCTATCAAAATCTTGCTCGAAGAGGCCCTTGAGCGCCAAAGGAACACAATGATGGACAACTTTGCCCAGATCCTTCAGCGGCTACCCAGGGGCGACACGTCTACTTCTAGTAGCTACTCTGGAAGCGCCACACCCTTTAAGGTACCAATCTAACCCTCCAATGTGTGGAAGACTGCATTCAAAGCCAAGGAGGACCTTTTTGAATGGTTGGTTATGCCTTTTGGATTGACGAATGCTCCTGCAACCTTCATGAGGCTAATGGATGACATCTTGTGGCCATTCACCAACTCATTTGTAGTGGTATACTTAGATGGCATCCTTATTTTCAGCCAGAGTTGGGAAGAGCACCTCCACCACATTCGACAGGTTCTCCAAACACTGCGACAACACAAGTTATGTGCCAATTTGGAGAAATTCACTTTTGGCATGACCCAAGTTGAGTATCTGGGATACATTATTAACGAATGGGGGGTGCATGTGGATCCAACCAAGATCCAAGTCATTTAGGATTGGCCATCCCCAGTGACTTTGACAGAGCTCCGCAACTTTCTAGGTCTTGACAACTTCTACCGCAGGTTTGAAATCGGATTTTCTCATATTACTTGGCCCTTGAGTCAATTCACCAAAGGAGGAGCGAAAGAAAATTTATTTGTCTAAATCTCAACTGAAGGCATTCATAGAGTTGAAAGATCGCCTCTGCTCGGCACCAGTGCTCACATTACCAGACTTGCAACAACCATTGGCTCACCACAGCTCGACTGCCCACAATCCTTTTTAAGTGGGCTTGGGATTCCAGTCACTATGTCCATTGATATGGCCATGCCAGTTGCAGCTACTCATGTAGATTTGACTCATGTCAAGTCTAAAACAAATAAGGCAAACAGGTCCATTGAGCACATCCAACATATTCGTGAGCAGGTCCATGACATTCTGGAGAAATCAAATGCCAAGTATAAGCAGCAACATGATGAACGTCGGGTGCCACACATGTTTCAGGTGGGCGATAAAGTCTGGTTGCATTTGCAAAAAGAACGCCTTAGCAGAGCCTATTGGAAACTCAGACGATTCTGATATGGTCCTTACACCATTACCAAGGCTGTGGGAGACAATGCATTTGAGCTCAGCATTCCCCCATTCCTTGGCGTGCACCCATTGTTCAATGTGGACTGCCTTCAACCATACTTTCCACCATTACTAAACACATCTGACATTGCAAAACAATTCACACCCACAGAGTTAAATCCAGATTGCATGGAACAAGCTGCAACTGATCGAATCATGGGCACATAGATCAAGCACAATCGCTAGCAGAATATCCAACTATATCAAGTTTTCAAGGTAGGCCAACTCCTTCACCAAGGCAAGTAGCTCACCAAGGACCAAGTTCAACAGAAGTTTCCTCATCTCATGGAGGAACTCAACGCAATGGGGACCATTGCTTCCTAAGGGGGAAGGAATGATCCAAGTGGATATTTGTGGCCACCCGCCAAGTCCACTTAGACCCCCACCATTTTTTCTTTCATCTTTTCAGTTTCCTTAATTGTAGCACAATTTACTATTTTTAGCAGTTTTTTGAGTTCTAAACTTGCGGAGCTGCAACATGGGTCCATGGACCGATGTTGCTCTTCCCAGAGTTTTAGTTCTTGGATATATCTTTTTAACGAGATATTGTGCACGTCAAATGGAGATCATATGCCAAAGTTACGACCCCAGGAAATTGATGTACCAATTTACCCAAACAGGGCCCACAGTTTGGCATTTCATCTTCTAAGGTTAGGTTTTTGGATGTTTAGGGTTTTCCATTGTTTCTCAACAATAAATAGGCCCTCGAACCTCATTGTAACACAATTCAAAGGCATGTAGCCGCCACATCTCTTCTCAGAGATAAGCTACCATCACCCTAGTTAGTTTATTTCCATTTCTGTTTCTAAGCATATTTCGGTATTTTACAATAAAGAAATGAAGTATTAATTTTGTTGTATCTCTATATGTATGGTTATATCTGTATTTTGTTGCGTTCTTGTTTAAATCCGGATCACATTAGTTGGTGTAATCAAATTTTTTTTGAATTTGCAAAAATGTAATTTTGTTCTGTAAATAAAATTGCAATTTTTCCTTGCAAAAGAATAGCCTTTATATAAGAAGTTTCATAATGATATATTTTAGTTACTATCAATTAATTAAAAGGTGGGCTAAAAAATCCCATTTAAGGCTAGTAATAAGAGACAATATCCAAATGCATTAGGTTATAGGCCTATCCCCATATCTCTTTGTGCAATTATTTGGTTGACCTCTTAGCTACTATATTTATTAAGTTTTCTCCAACTTGACAAAAGCTAAAATTGGATCAATTTAGTATTGCAAAAACATTAGAAAGGTTTTTTAAATGAAGGCATTGTTTCAGAAACTATGTAATTGTGTTTAAAAGTTTATGACTAAGATATAAGAATAACAACTAATATAAGACCTCTTTTACATAGAAATCTTGTAATTTTGACATTTTGACTAGTTAGTATATGCCAAAGATAACAACTAATATACAAAAGTAACTAGTGGCCATGGCTAGCAATGGATTCTCCTAGTGACGAACATAGGTTTAGCATTGACTAATCCAAATTATAATGTTTATCTTTGACAATAATTTATTTTTAAACATTTGATTGGGTCATAACTTTGAAGGTTTTATTGTAGCCTTTTGATGTCTCACATTTTTTCGTCATAATTTCTCATAATTTATGGATGTAGTTGCAATATTTATGCATCATTTTTAAATATTTGTGCAATTATTTTACCATTAGTTTAGCATTAACTAATCCCAGTTATAATTTTTAACTTTGACAATAATTACTTTTTAAACATTTGATTGGACCATAGCTTTGAAGGTCTTATTGTAACCTTTCTAGTGTCTCACATTTTTTTGTCATAATTTCTCATAATTTATGGATGTAGTTGCAATATTTATAATGATTTTTAAATATTTGTGCATTATTTTTCATTGTTAAGCTTCACAATTAAAATCCTTGAAAGTAGCTCATACTCAGGTAAATAACTTATTTCCCATGAGTTACAAACCACCATAATTTAAGCAAATATTTGCATAAAAAATGAATAAGAACATGATGGAAATAAATACACCTAAGATGACTTACTACCTACCATTATTTATGTTTTCTTCAATACTTTGGGAGTAAAAGTGCAAATGTGTCAATTCACTAGTACTTACTACTCAACAAAAAATTATGCAATTACTTATCCCTCACGGTTAAATTTTCTATTTCATATATCAATTTAAGATTATTTTTTTAAAACATAACCTCCACTTAAATATCAAAAAGTACACCTTTTTTATTTGACAGTACTATTCCAGAATAAAACAAAAAGATAAATAAAAATTTTATTAACTTAGACGAGAAAGTTTGTATAAACTACCACTTAACGACCCATCACAACTAGTCAAAGAAAACAGGAAAGCAACTAATGCAACTGCAATGAAAAATCTCATACACATGCTTCCTTATGAATATGCCATAAAACCAATATTAAACCAATATCGTAAGTGAAACCTCCTCCACGTTAAGCATAAAGATGTAACAATAATTAGATATCATCTTGCACGCCCTCTTATAACATCGATGCGCAACTCAGTGGGATCTGTTGCCTGCACTTCACGGTACACACCATCCAACTCCCTCCTAAACTTGTCCTTGGAGCTCGCATACACCATCTTGCTCCTCACCCTTGAAGACTCAGGAGACCTGTAAATTTGTTTATTCACTTCAAAATCAATGTAATATATTTGAAAGAAGATGTAACAAGAAAACTACCATAAAATAGTGTTAAAATAACCATTTCATAATTGATAAATATATATTGGGAAGAAATAAATTAATAAAACTTCCACTTTTTCAACGATTTAATAATTAAAAATCATTATGAAGAAATAAATTAATAAAACTTAACAGTAACGTTGACATACTTACCAGGAAATGAAGAATATCTTGCTCTTTTGACAGTCGTCTTCGGTCACAAAATCGAAGTCATAGACCGCGTATCTACACTCTGTCTCGGGAAGAGAAGCCTCAAAGCTATCATAATTCTCACCAGGGCCACCAAGTTTATCTACGGTGACCTGATTTTCATTTTCGTCAATCTTGAATATTATGAAGCGATATATCTTCTTCCTCTTCAGATCAAAGAATGTAGACTTGCATTCGTCACTGACAGCCATCCCAGAACATGCACTCGCCTGCAAGTATTAAGAAAGAAAACCTTCAAAGAAAGACCTTAACAGAATTTGTTTCACCAAAACAGTGGACCTTTAAGCTTTTAAAGGAAAATTAAAGCAAAGGCAGAATACTGACCATTTGAGGAAAGAAAAAGCCAGTTCCTGTAAATTAAAGTGACCGAGAACGTCTATCTAACTCCAAGATTCGCAGGAAGGAAGGATAATTAAAGGTGTAGAATTCTTGCAGATCTCAGACCGCTGGATGCAAGCCCTGGCTCTGACAACTCCAAGAGATTTATTGAAATTAAAAGGG
The DNA here is from genome assembly GCA_000404065.3 of Pinus taeda. NCBI lineage: Eukaryota > Viridiplantae > Streptophyta > Pinopsida > Pinales > Pinaceae > Pinus > Pinus taeda. The sequence continues at coordinate 307,404 of APFE030974985.1, read as the reverse complement.
GGAACTTGCCTGTCGAAATACGTTCAAGAAAATCAATGAATGCCGCGTAGAGCAATCTTGATTTCAATTTTTCGAATAATAATGGGAACATGCTTTTAACTCAATTTATATGGAAACGCTTTAAATTATTGGAGTCATTTGAATGCTAGAAAAGCGGGATTCAATCTTAAAGTCGGCCATCATTTCCCTTTTAAATTGCTTGAAAAATAAAATTGAAAATATTTTTATTTCGATTTAATTTTTATTTGAAATTATTTAAAAATAAAAATAAAAATGGTTTTTATTCAAAGATATTATGACACATTTAATGCCAAAGCCTTTTTCTCATCCATTTTTTTTCATACAAACGCCAGGTACCATTCATGGTTTCTTCAGGTCTATTTCACACAGTAAGAAGTTATATTTTGGTTTTTGGAACTTCAATCTGTATGTAATTTTGATTTTAGCTCGTGAATAATGTTTTTTTTATTAAAAAAGAATTATATACTATTTATTAGTTTTTAACATGATTTTGTAGAGTTTAATTTAACACTGATTTATTAAAATAGAAATTAAGTAGAAAATTGTATTAATAGTTTATTTTATTAAAATACAATATAAAAGATTTTTGAAGATTTTTTGGAACCAATTGCTTAACAATGTCTCAAAAATTTAATATGGATCATAGAAGCCTAAATTCAATACCAATATAAAAAAGTTTATGTGAATTATTTATTGATATTTAAATAACAAAATAAAGATATACTTATTATTTCTTGTTAATGTTGTTGTCATTTTGTTTTATTTTTATATGTTTTTCCACTTTATATATAGGGGATTTTCATTTTAGTTTCATTTTAGACGATTAGTTTTATGTTATAGATGTCATTTATGTATAGTTGTTATATCTTTAGTCTTAACTCTATCAATTATCTAGACATCAAATCTTTCCAGGTGCAAACTTAGTTTTGGATTACAAAATTTAAATGAAGGTTTGCACCTTAAGAGATTTGTCTCTTTCAATGCTAAATAAATCTATGGCTAAATAGATCTAAGGTGATTTAAAAACATTTATAGAATTGTAATAACATAATATAAAATATACCTATATGTTTGTATGTTATGTATGGTAAAAGTTGATTCTATATTCTTGCATATTGGTTGTGTTTTTTCTCATACACAAAATTTTTGTAGACAACAGTGGGGTGGTGGATTTCTACATATTTGGTTGTTTCAGATAGTGGCTGCAAATACTTTGATATATCCAATAAATGAGGTTAGAGCCTACCAGCTAATGTTGCAAGTTATGTTTAGCATATTATATAATGGAATATTTTATATGTTGATACTTCATAAGATATTTTGAGTTATTTTGCATTAGGCATAGAAAAAGTTATTTTAATAACATTTACCATAACTTGTTATGCACATTTTGAAGGAGAATAATGACAAGGAATGGAAGGAATTTGAGTAAGCAATATCCACACTTATTAGAAAATTAACACAATTTTCCGCATTTTGAAAAGATGATGATTTCCACCTCAACCTCGCAAAGCATAGACAATTCATATGCCTTCTTCAATAATATGTCTTTATGTTTGTAGAAAGCCAGTCACCAATTTATAATATTCTTGATTTGATTTATTTCAATCCTTCTACAACCCATTGTGTATGTATACCTGCTCTATAACCATTCCAATCACATCCACAAAGTCCTAGGTTAACAAAGCCCTAGTCATGTTAATATTATTAGTTGTTAGGCCGAATATGAGCTGTGGATTGCCAATTATTTTGACTCATAAAGAGATATGACGAAATCATTGCAGGTGATCAGTCATAATATCTCCTAATGGAAAAGTTCGGGCATGCTAAAATGACTTCATTTCAGTTGGAGTGTATCCTCAAGGTTTCTGAGAGGGAGGATGGGGAATTCTTACAAATATACAAGAATAGTGGATTAGAAACCCTCTTTGGAGGATGGAAATGAAGGAAAACCAACTTGTATTTTCTTTTCTCTAAAACCTACTTTTTTTTCATTTTTTAATGTACTTTTACTTTTATGATTTAATGTAATGGTATGTGACAATATCTCTCCAATACTATGGTGTTACTAAAGTGCCTATTAGCAAAATAAATTGTATTTTCCTCACATTGATGTTTTCTAGGCGGACCTTCTTTTGGCCATTTTAAGATCACATCGTCCTTTAAAAGGTGTTATTTTCAAGCTTTATGCCTTATTACATAGTTTTTACTTAAATTTATCCTAACATGAATATCTTCCTTAAGTCCTTTTGATATTTATAATTTCGTACTATAGTGTGAAGTGAATGTTGGACTTCCAAATTACACCCTTAATGTACCTACCATGGAAGAAATGGCTTCAATTTTTTGAGAACGAGGCTAATGCCTAATGGAGATTGTGTCCTCGACCTGAAGGCTAGAAGAGGAGATGATTATCTCAAATGGTATAAAAGCATCCTTGAACTAGAAGTAGAGAAATCAAGAGAGGACATGGTTCTACAACATCCTTCTCTCACCAGAAGTTTCCCCCTTTGTCTCTAACAATTCTTGGAGAAACAACAATTGGAACCTCTAATTAGGTAAAGGAGATCTTGATAATTAGCTAAGTGGAATATCTCATTATTATTTTTTTATAGTGGAGCCATAAAAGGTGATCTAAGGGTGGTAAGAGACCGAATGAGGAGTGTTGGTCATAGCTGACCTCATTATAAAGAAAGTTGTCTCCTTTGCATGAGGACGAATCACCACCATAATCATTGAAGAAGAATCCTTGTTAGTAGCAAGGTATTGCTATCCTCACCTTTAGATCCCTATCAACAACCACCATAATAGGAAACTCCGTGATTGTCATCAGAGTGTTGAAACGAAACATAAATCTCCTCTTCTATTTTATGTTATGTATTCTTTAGAGAACCATGGTTACTTCCAAGAATTTCAAAAAAGACTCATTTTACCATCATTCCCGTGGTAAAAATCCAATTGCAATTATAATGGTTAATCAAGTTGCAACAATGGAAGAGGGCGTACTCGATTTTAATGCATACAATTTTCTTCAACATTACATACATTGTCATGCATAACCACCATATGCATGTAGAAATTGGATGGGGTTTTGCTTTAGATTTGAAGGGGTGGTCAACCCTTCCACATATGGGTAACTTCATTTTAAATTTATAATGGAGAGGATTTATTACATCCCATGCTCCAATAAGCTCCTACCATCCCTTTACATGCATCTTTTAGAAGGGAATGTTGGTGTCATGTTCCTCCATCCTTCTACTTCTTAGGTATTCCTCCTTTCCCACTCAACCTTGTGTGTCTTATTCATCCTTCTAGGATCTATCTCTATGGGTTTTATAAAAATACCAATGAATGTGTTGGATTCGGTATCCCTTATAATGGATCTTGCCTATTGTCCCTTTTTCCTAACAAACAAAACTAAATCCCTCCATGCTTGCTTAAAGAAATTTTAAGAATAATTTAATGTCATTAAGGATGTCATTGAACATGCTATATTTTTAGGTGTAAGATGTAGAGCTAGGTTGGATACATCAGAAGATGAAAGAGAGGACCATTATCAAAAAGCCTAGGCTGACATCCAGTGACACCTCTGGTAATTTCAACCATGTGAGGTAAACATCCTCCTTGACCCTTTCATCTTCAAGATTTGATTCATGAGCATCTTACAATTTTCCAAGAGGCACCTCCACGATATTAATGATTTAAAACACCAAATGGTCTCCACTCCATATTTACTCCCAACACAACAAGAACTTCCTACTCCCATTGCAACCCCAACTCCAACGATGATAGTTGCACACCATAATCTATTGCTTGTTTTTATTGTGATGCATAATTTCTATGTTTTTAATATGGTACTATTTTTATCTCTTTGCATTTATATTAAGATAATTTACTATGTAATATTCATAATTAGTTTTGAGAAGAAAAACTTGGTTTAAGATGTTGATTAGCATCTCAATAGAGTTCTTGGAATATTTTAATATCAAAGTTCAAATACCCCATTTTGTATTTTGTCCTTTATTCTATTCAATTTTTGTCTTTTAATATTAATATAAATGACCTTTCTTAAGTATACAAAAATCCCAAGACCTAGCTCCTTAACATTATTCCACTTTTTTGGCCATCAAATCGAGGACTTACTAGTTTGGTCCACTCTTGTAGTTTAGTAGGTTCTAACCTAAAATAGCCCAAAGTAACCCCAAATGCATTGTTTCCTTTACTAATTCATTAATGAAGTCATATGGTAAGTACCACTAGAAGATTTGGCAAAAATTTTGACATTTTATCGATGTCATTTTGATGAATTCACAACAAAATTTCGATGAAGTATATTAGCTTAGTTTGTTGGCATAGTTTCTTCAAACCTAAGACGCAAAAATGCATTGATCTACGATCCTTAATAATGCAGAAGGGAGCATTTTCCCCAATTAGAGTTAGTTGTTGTAATTATTTTTTAAATGAAATTTCCAATTTATTTATGAGGGACTAAGAGCCTAATATTTGTATCCCAAAATGTGAAAAACACTTGCAAAGTATATAAAGTTTATGGTATATTAATATGAGGGTTGTGATCCAGTAAGATCAATGACTATAATTTGAAATAGAAATATAAATAGCCATGAATTTACAAACTATTTATTACATCATACCCACATTAATTTACCAATGGTAATAATCTAAAAGTGGATCTTCACACTAAGTCAACAATTAAGGTTGATATTGGGTCATCTCCCTAAGATAGACTTAATGTGATATTTTACACCTAAAAGCACAAAACACTCTAGGCATACATAATAGGGAACCCCATCAAAGCCTTTTGTACCATTTATAAAACCACTTCTTAATATTCCCAAAGCTACTCTATTTTTGGGGTTATTTCATTCTCTTGTGTCAACACAAATAAAAGGTAATAAATGTTACGAACCATGCACCTAAAAAACGATGAGAAGCCAAAAAATACAATCCACTTTGAGGTGCAAACATCCTTTACAATGAATACAATGTATATGACAAGATAATATATCATAAGACTAAGTCTCCTTGGTATATATAAAACACAAAGCATACAATTATAATGAAAGGTTTCAGCCTACATAATAATATTAAAATATATATAAATATATATAATATATATATATATATATATATATATATATTATATATATATATATATATATTTAATATTATTATGGTAGGCTGAAACCTTTCATTATAATTGTATGCTTGTGTTTATATATGTCTGATAGTGTGTGTGTGTGTTGTGTGTGGTGTGTGTGTGTGTGTGTGTGTGTGTGTGTGTGTGATAATTCAATATATAGGCATACTACATGGATTTAGGATTAAACAAGTGGCTTGTATAGGGCTTAACATACCCTCCCCCTTCAAACAAGTGTTCTCCTCAACACTTGACTAACTATGTATATTTCTACATAGATAACTCATCTTCCCATGTCACCTCTTCCACTGGTGGGACTTCCAATTGATGAGATACATAAAAATTGCTAAATTTTTTAGCTTCCCAATCCTTGTTGCAAATATTGTTTTCGGTTCTAGTATGATTTCTTCTTCTTCTTTAATCTCTGGAAAAATAGTTTGGACTAGGATCTTGTCACCAATTACCATTTTTAAGCAGGAAACATGGAAGAATGGATGTATATTGAATATGGAGGAAACTCTAATTTGTAAGCCATTCTTCAAATCCTCTACCACAGGGGCTTCATTGGGGGAGCAATACCATACCACGTGTATTCATATATGGAGATATATATTTAAAAAAAAGTGACATAATATATTGAACATATAATAGGGGATAAAGGTTTTTATATTTGGCAGGCATAAAAAATGGAGCTCAAAGTTAATGAAAAATGTAAAGGGGTGTAAAAAATGTTAATGAAAAAAAGGATACCTACAATATCTAGTGAAAGTAGGGGTTTTTAAATTGAAAATGTGTATTGGGTTCGTATTCGTAGGGGGTTAAATAATTTTATTTAGAGGTATTTTCCAATGAGTAGTAAAAATAAGGGTATTACTTAGTATTCCACGAATGCACATGATATGTTAGAGGTTCATTGAGTGAATCCCCCATGTCCTCTCCAACACCTTATAAGGGGAATAATACCTCAGTGAAGGTTTATTGTCCTCCTTTTTTTGCTTGAGGGAAATCTCTTTGTATAGTTGCAGTATCAAAAATATCCAATCCCCCACTTCAAATTCCTTTTCACTATATAAGGAGGAGAAGATAAAAGGGCCAAGTGTTCAAGTGAAAGGGTTTCTCAGGAATAATCCTATCTGAAGTATATGTTATGTTGCAGGGGCTATGATTATGATATGATCTCAAATATTTTGTGCACCTTGGATACAATGTTGGATCAGGATCATGAGACCTAAAATGACTTATCATTGTATGATCTGATATTGGTTGGGTAAGATTTGATTGCTTACACATGTTTTATTCTTTAACTGTCATGATCTTGGTATGTCTGAAGTTTGAAATAGTAGCAAAGTTGTAAGTTAGTATTTGCAGATATATACACGGGTTTTCCTTGATGAAGGCACATATACATGTTGGTTCGACTCTTCCAAGTAGCGTATGCAAAAGAAAATCTTGTTGTTCAAAAATGACTGATCTATCTGATCAGTGATGTCATTTTATTGTTGTCTGCCAATGATGTATTCTTAGATCTGAAAGTAAAACGAAATGCATCAAGAGATTGAGTTCGATTGATTGATTTATTAAGTGAGAAGGGTGATCTTTCTTGATGTCTATTGAGATCTCTATAATTTGAGAGTAGATCTTCAGAATGTTACTGGTTGATACAGTTCTGATTCATAAGTTTTTATGATTCAGTAACTTTTTGGAAGTATATGCAGGTTTGGTTAAAGGAAGTAGTGTATACACATAGGTTGGCTTAAATGAAGTAGCATATACATTTTGACATATGTTTTTTGACGTTACAATTGGTTTTGGTTGATGATGCATGGTACTGGGTTCAGCACAGTGTTTCGGTGACAGCAATCTGACTATTAAGATTGACTAATTGTTGGTAGATGCAATTATTGCAGTGGTGATTAATTGTGTGTTTATGTACCAGGAGTATCCAGTCTGAAAATTTATGAAATGTGGTCCTTGGAGGAAGAGAAAAGGTTGTAGCCTTATATAGGTAGGTGCCTACGTACTGGTAAACATATCGGCTAGTACAAGATCTAGGGGGTTTTAGCTCCCTTCTAGTAGAAGTTGGAGAATGAGAGAAGGTTGTATCCTTCTACGAGTGGGTGCCTGTATACTGGTATGAGTCTGCACCAATACAATATTGTAAATAGATTTTCTTTATATTAAAAGAAGACAGAGACGACTGCAGCAAGTGGTTTTTCTCTCGCATTAGGTTTCCACCTTAAATCTTGGTGTTCATGTGTGTTGCTTATGTATGATGGTTTATTTTTGTTATTATTGCACATAGCTATTGTTTAATAAAGTATTGATGCAATGATTAAATATCAACACATGATGAACTAAATGAATCATAAGTTCACTAGATATACGTTGGTTTCCTCAACAAGAGTTGCGTGCACACACGAGTTCAATTCACTGAAGTAGTGTATATAAATCTGATTATGAAATGAAAAATTATTGAATTAATAATACTGATTTACCCCCTCCCCCTCTCAGTATTATTTCCAACATACATAGTGGATCATCTGATCATAACCGTAAAGGAATATAGTGGATCTGTATCAATATACATATAAAAGAAAATATTATGAATGAAGTTGCATAACTAATCCTTGTTACACAGTAATTTGTCATTGTCTCCTTGTCAGTCTCCCTACTGTGTCATGAAATCAAATCCATCATGCTCATGCTCTCTGAAATGGCCAAAAAACCCTCTTTGCCTAAGTTTATTGGATCATCGCGACTGTTATTGAAATAACCGTGCTGACTGGCAGATGATAGTGCAATTGGTGCGCTGCCAGCGCGGAAGCACACGGGTTTCCCACGCTGATCGAATTTCATAGCCAGCGCACCCTCCGCTTGTATTAAGTCGTGCTGACCAGAACTTTTCAGTCATTGAGATGCGATGTCAGCGCGCCAGTCCAGTTATGCACCCACGCTGATCCTGTTTGGGTGAGTTTGTTCTAACAGCCAACCTTCCAGATGACACCAGACCTGGTTGTTGGGTTTGTAAAGGTCACCCTCCCTTCTATGGCATGTCTATTCGTCTTATGAGCCACCTTTCTTGGAGATAAGCTCATCCTTTCACTACTGATGGAGACTCCTCCTATATAAGCCTCCACCATTGCCATGAGAAGCTAGTTTTTGACATATAGACTTTGACATAGAGGAATTTTCATAGTGCATTAGTGCTCTTCTTAATAGGCATTTGGTGTGTTGTGTGTGGATTGCTATAGAGCTTAAGGAAGGTTATCATTTTGTTGCCTTGTGTGAGAGAGAGAGTTCTTTGACTTGGGAGATCTACCTTCAAGGGTGAATGCTTATGAAACATGCTGGCTAGACCCTCTAGAGAAGGACTCAGCGTCAGAACAATGGTTGTACCTTTCTCTATTTCTGATTAATAAAAGATAGATGACTACTGTTATGGTTCCATTCTCATTTGTCTTGTAATGGTTAATGTGAATTACATCCTTTCTGACTGATGTATGGTTGCTTTTATTAGATTTTACGCTTGTGTTTGTTCTCTCTTTGCATGTGCAGGTGTCCATCCGCGAGGATAGTGGAGGATCGTGACTAACCAGAGCAAAGGAGCGAGAGCAGCATCTCTTTGTCAAACAATAGCGCTGGAATCCAAGTAGGTGCTCATTACCCACTCTTTAATTGCAACTAGGAACTTGCAGAGTAGCATTGATTGATTGTTACTAGACCCGTTCTGGGCTAGTAGGGATCGCCTCTATCTGTAGAGGGGATTTACCTCTCCAACATAAAATATACAAAAATAAATGAAGATATACCCAATAGTAAAGCTGCAAATAAAAGGCTGATTTTATTTATAATGTAGCAATACAACCAAATTCTTGAAAAGTAGAGTGATGCTAAGGTCTTTGACCAATCTCAACACAAACCACTGCAATGGAAAATCAAATCATATATAATAGCTTGGAAAACAAAAAAAGATGGTAGTTCACTGAATCCTTCAAGTAAATGTAGTTATGGGCAACTTGTTCTCTGCAAAATGATACCTATTATTACTAATTAACAAAAGACCAGATCTTTAAACAACAATGAAGAAATTATAAAATGCAAGATACTAGAACAATTCCTTAAATTGTTAATGAAGTCACCTTAATCTGTCTCCCTTAGTGAAATGATACTATTGTCACCATCAAGATCAACTTTAGTTTAAGAAAAATAAAATCAAAGAGCAAAATGACAACTTTAAAATATGTATCACAAACCCCTCTTCCATTTTATCTCTTTTTCCTTCTTTTAAAGAACTTCAAAGCAATTTGGGAAGTTTTGTTGTTTAAAAGATTTCATTATGTTTGATTTTATAATCCGAGTTGAATAGAAAGTAGGAGAGAAGGAATGTTCTGAAAGTATGATAAAATATATTTATGAAACTTTACGTTGGACCCTAATAGAATGAGACCAACTTCGTAATCACGTAATTTACCCTATAACAAATGTAGAATATCCCACATAACTATAATATTATAATGTACCATATCACAAATGAAGTATGTTACCCATGTGAAACTATTCAAACATAAGATACCACATCATCAAATATCCCTTGTACCTCAAAAAGAAAAGAAAATGGCACTTAATAATTATCACGATGTCTCAAAATATATACGGTCTTATGTTGTTGAAAATTCCGAAAATTATACAGCTGTCCATATAAAATGCCACATGATAAACACTGCAAAAATAAAAAGCCTGAACTGTGATGCAACTGTCCACTGAAACCATGGGATGCTAAAAACTGTTATGGAAATAAAGATGCAATCCTACTGGAAACCCAACTTTCTATGTGAAGCAATTTCTTCTTTAAGAGAACTTTTCAGCTTGCTGCTCATTCTGGGATGGGATGTCTCTGAGTGAGATGAACCATGTGATGAATTAGATTTAGCAATTTCGGATTTTTTTGTTTTGCAGAAGGTGTTGGTCTGGGAGACTAAACAAGGGGCTGCGAAACATGAGCAACATAAGTCTCCCAAGGGGCTGCGAAACATGAGCAACATAAGAGGCAACTGCGAGGAGTTGTTGAGATGCATGTAACAATGGTGGGGAAAGTGTTTGTGAACTAGATGGATGCCCCCATGAAGGAACATGCTGAATAGGTTGTGTTTGTATCAAGGCTTGCCATCCATCATTTGAAGGAACAATGATTTGGCCGGCCTGAAACATGTGGTTGCAAAGGGATGCCAATGCTGGGAGCATTGGGTAATGAAGGCTGAAAAAGTTGGGTCATAGGCTGGCCAAAAAGATTCACCAACCCAGTGCTAAGTAGCTGCCCCAGTTCAGGAAAATCTCCATCAAATTGCACTGACATTCTTGGTCACCTGTTTCTATTTATTGAATATTCCCAAGCCTCTCCACATATTCTGCCTTCCTCTACCCCTGTTACCTCTGCTATAGAAACCCATACTATAAAAAAATGAAATGCACGATTATTAACTATAACAAAATGAAATGCACGATTATTAATTTTACAAGAAGTTAAATCATAAATCAATAACGTCATATTCTGCCAAAGAAAATAGAAACACAACAGACTTGTACAGTTATGTATAACGAATACATAAAGCTGCCTTATGGCACAATATGTTGGTCAACAGGAGAATGAAAATGATATGAGGTGACTAGTTATCAAACAGATGACTGTGATGATATTCAAATGGACTGTCGTTTTAACAAGATAACCAAATTGTAGCCCAAAACGATGCCACATTAAATCGAGACAAGTGTGGTGACTCGTAAAAATATGGGATAGATGTAAATTTAGTTTAATACGTTGACTCTGAGTTGATAGGGTCATCCCTTGTACCTCATCTGTGTCCTAGACCCTACGGGGTTTCAAGGGCCTAGGAAGTGTTGGAATTCAGGCACAGCAAACTTAAATAAAACACACAGCAGAATTAACACAACATTCAATCAAGCACATAAAAGATAGTTTTAACGTGGTTCACCCAACCAATCTGGGTCCACCAAACATAGGCATAGGCAATATATTATTCAAATTGGAGATTACATCAATGAAACTCTCACACTCTCTTCCAGCTATCCGTATGACAACCTATTTTATAGTAGAGAGAATCTAACTGCTCTCACATCAAATTTAGGATGCATTAATTTGCTCCCAACAACCTGGAGATAATCCAGCAATAGATTTTCTATTGTTGTCACCTACAGAGATTTCTGCCTATTTCAGTTCAAACGGAAAATCTCAACAATCTCCACCTTGACAACAATTCGCCTGATGCCCTGTTATTATTATTTTATCTTTTCTGCAAGCCAAGAGAAGCCAAACACCAGCGT